>JAKGSA010000005.1:5675757-5722651 GCA_033558755.1 Philaethria dido | reverse complement strand
TATGTTATTTTCTCTCACATTAATATTGCATGTGGTAATATATATATATATATATATCTATACAAATATTCCAAGGGACTGTAAAGATTTAAAATTTATTTAACTAGCCCTTTGCCAATTCATAAGTACATGCATAAATGACTTAAAGTATCTTTAAAAGTTGCTTCATTGTACTTTATAATTTTAAACTAGCTGTCTTCCGCGATATCATTTGCGTAGGCTATAAAGTCTGAATCCCGTTTTTTACCGTTTTTGTAGGATTTTGAGCTATGGCCAGCAGTTTTCCCCGGTACGTTGTCTATCAGTCATTCAGTAACGCCAGCACTTTATATACTCGTATATAGATAATATTGAAAAATAAAGAGTGCTGTAATAATTTGAGACTATTTAACATTAGTAGGTTTTGAGAATCAACAATGCTTCTATAAATATGAGTAATACTAAATATGAAATATATAAGCAAAATTAAGTAATAATTAATACATATTTCACATTTTGTGAATATTTTAATGAATGGTGAATATTTACAACTACAAACCTAAATATAGCTTGAAAAGATGTCTACACCATTGAGTTTGAATAGGTCTCGTCGATGAATGTTTCTATAGTCTATATACGTGAACTACTGCTCAATCAAGAGTATAGTTTAACATAATACTTAATTTTCATTTTATAAATATAATACACGTTTATTTCAACAGTTTGAGAAGATAATTTTTTAATAAAATTTAAAAAAGAGATTTGAAAAGTAAGTTAACTGATATTTACATAGTTATGAGTTTATGACTCTTACGTTCTTAAATGACTCATCAACGCATAAACCAAGCTACTAGGCATAGAAAGAATTTCAACACGTAGATTCCTTGGGGAGTATAAAAGAGGATTTCCCTATATTCCTATAGCAATAAGGAAACCGTCATTCCACTTTACAGTCGAAATTATATAACATTGTCATGAAAATAATGGAAAGGGTTGAAGCAAATTAAATTACGATCGAAATTTTTGTAATATACATAGAACGTCCATGTCAATAATTTATGAGTTAATTGTTTTTTTAAATTGATTTTTTAATAAATTCATATATGCTATATAAAAACAATGATAAAGTTTTGTGCTTTGTAAATTCATGGAATGGCCCAATTTTACAACAACCATGAAAAGGGAAACTGTGCACGTTATAACAAATTATATCGCATCTGCTGAAAAATGAAATTTGTTTTATTTTCGTTCCTTACTTTTAGTTTCGGATGAAAATGAAAATAACAAAATTGTACTTCGCAAGCGAAATAAAGGTTTTGAAAATTCCACTTGCAAACTTTTCCACGTGAAATACTCAAATCTTCTTTGTGTTTTTTGTATATACGAGATTTGGATTGTATTTTATTACAAGAAATAAATAAAACATTATAATTGTATACATGGGTCCTATTTATTTGGTATACATACACTACAATACACAGCTCTCTCTCTCTCTATCTATCTCACCCACACACTATAAGTTGACATTATTAGCACAAAATATTAAGTAAGAATGATAAAAAACATGTTAAAATAATATTTTTGGTAAAATTAAATATGACAATAGATCTTAAAACACATTCATAGAGCAAAAACTTATATTTATGAAAGAATAAGTCAACCATTTTGCTCGCTTCTATAGAATAAATATATAAGAACTATTGTCACGTTATATCGCTATACTACAACCATACAACACTAGGCAAAAGTAAGTAAATATATTTATGTCAGAATGAAAGTAAATTTACCTTGTACACTCCAAATACAAGAAGAACACAAGCGATGAGTCCAAGAGTACTGCAAGCCAGCAAAGTGATATTCAGAGACACCGTAACTGAAACAAAGAGAGATTTACTATTATCACTTCAAACATTTAAACCTTAAGTTTTAAATTTTTATTTTTTTTTATCTTTACGCTGTTTCCCGCATATAGCAGGGTAGGCAGAGGGAACCAGAGAATCTAGTGTTAAAACACTTCATTCTCTTTTCAATATTTCCGTTCCCCATTTTCCATCGAATAAAGGCATTGCGTGCTGAGTGGCGGAAATCAACGCCGCGTTTTGCTTTACTACCAGAGCGAGAAAATAAATATACTAAAAATTATTTAATATGTTCATTTCCTGGAGTGGGAATCGAACACACGATCTGTCGCGTTTACAAGACAAGCTTTAAAATATATAAATCACATTTTGTATATGAGTATACTGTAATTAAATGTTGCGTAACCAGTCTTCACCAAGAAGTAATTTCGCTCTTTGCTTATGATGGCTTCGCTTTGCTCCGCTTTGCTTTGATTATACTTTTTAAAAATAGACCTACATTGTGATTGACATGATATAATCAATCAAATATGAATTTACTTGTTTAAAGATTAAAATATTTTCCTAACCTACGTCTCACAACCTCCGCACTAATTACCACCGCCTTAATTATTAGCATATGTAAAACTAGTCAAAAATATATGTAGCTAATAATTTAGTTTATAAGTAAAATAAGTATATTGTAATTAATAACATTAGAAACTACAATTAGGAATAATACATATATGGAGAATTAGCCTTGCTTGTCACGACAAAGATATTTTGTGGGTTAAGTCCTCTGGTTATGGCAGAGGACCATGGGAAGAAAAATAGTAATAAAAAAATCACGAAGATGTGTAAAAATTATGCCTTCAAGAAACTAGCCGCTAACTTAAAAAAAAATCTTTGAAGAAATATTTTCACATTTAAGGCCAAGCAGAGAAAAATATTCATCGTTTTGAGCTTCTACCTAAGCATGTTATGTCTTGTAAGTTTTTACTGGATGAACCAATTTCGATTATTCTTTTTTGTATGATAGCTAGTGCTTCTGACGCGTACCATCTAAATTTAGTTAAGATGTGCAGAGTAGTGTTTGAGTTATTCGAAATAATTTCACTTTTTAGTGCATTTTCTTTGAAGTCTGGTTCTTTTGGTTATCTTCTTTTGTTAAAATATTAATTATTTTATTTAACCAACAAGCTTGTGACGTAAACGTGCTAAATTATATGTAGTAACAAATACCCATAAATTATAATATTATAGGCGTAACCTATTTTAAATAATTTTAAGGGAAATCGTAATTGGTAATGATATTCGACAACTTCCAAGAGGTTTTAAACCATGGATAATAGGTACCGAGAGAAAGCGTGCGGAAATATGTCAAGAGGCATAAAATTCTACGCTACCAAGCGTTGCATTTGACCGACTTACAACAGTTAAAGTTTAAATAAAACAATTTTGTAAATATAAATATCTGATATAAAATTACGGAACGGAATTGTTGAAAGAGAATGGGGAGTGTCTTAACACTAGGTTCTCTGGTTCCCTCTGCCTACCCTGCTATATGCGGGATACAGCGTGAAGTTAAAAAAAAAATTACTAATGTGTATTAAATATTTAGATCATATTTTCGTAATTAATGCGTTTATTTCGGATCCCTTTTTCAATGTTTATTCTTTTTTTTATATTCATTTTCATAGTGTCTAATAAATATAATTTTATTGTATAAACAAAATATCGGTGTATTAATTTTTTGTATTTCATATGTGAATTATGCGTGGAATATTCCTATTTATAGAAATATAGCTATTTTTGTATATCTATTTTCAAAATCGAATAATAATTTTGAAGAATTGCTCAGTATAGAAATGTCACATATTGTATTAAATATTATGAATATTGGCACAAAACACATTGAAAACAAAACTCATTATTCTAATATAATTCTATTTCTTTTTTCCTAATATAAATAAATTTTGATTCGGTAGCTTCTTAGGGTACTATAAGCATAAGAAGCATGTTGTCATAAGTACTTGCAAGATAATATTTAATTTATAATATTTTAAAAAAATCACTTTATAGAACGTAAATTAAACGCCTGCCGTGGCGCAGAGGCACAAGCGTCCGACTGTAAACGCGACAGGTTGTGAGTTCGATTCCCACTCCAGGAAATGTAAAAATTAATATTTTCATTTCCCGGGTTTGGTAACAAGGCAAAGCGCGGCGTTGAGTTCCACCACTCAGCATGCAATGCCTCAATTCGGCGGAAAGTGGGCAAAGGAAAGTCTTAGAACTAGGTTCTCAGGTTCCCTCTGCCCTACCCTGCTATATACGGAATACAGCGTGAAGCAAATAAACGAATTGAAAAAACATTATCGTTTTCTATTTTAGCAATGAAATATTCAATTTATTTACGTATACACGACGTTATACGAATGGATTAATTATGCATTTTAAATAATATCAAAGTTTCAGTGCGCTCAATTTAAACATGTTTCATGTATTTCAGAGCTTTTCAGACCACAATTTCACTTGCAGTTGGCAGTATTCATTAGATATAATGGCGACTGGGCGAAGAAAAGGTCGTTTCTTTTCTAAAAATAATTATTAATTTTATGAAAATTAGCTGAAAGTCACGCCTTATGCAATAAACTCCTATAAGCAAATACACAATAGATTTATAGGTCACTACACATTGACCTACCTATTGCATAGACAATATCCCATCCCACCCAGGGATTCGCTATGAAACGGTTCGAACTACTTCTAAAAAGAAATTCATTTTTAAAATTCAGTATTTTTTATGGCGAATAAAAATCTGTACCTATAGGTAATCTTAGTACAGACGATGGCAATGAAAACAAATCATTGTATACATTATCTTATGCTTATTTATGGTATATTTGTATTCGGATATAGCTCGTGTGTTCATAAGTTGCTGCTATTTATTTCTTATTTAATTTAGAATTTAGAAGGTTTACTTTTTATTCACTGGTTTTTAAAACACACATACTCAATCACAGTCACATCTATAAATTCTCTCGTGATGGAGGGAACAAAAGTACTACGTGCGACCGTAATTTTGCACCATAGGGCGGGAAAAAAGCCAATAGAGATTTTTAGAGAGATAAAACATTTGTGAGCCGAAACTTTGTCTATTACACATAAAAAGGTACGAGAATACTACTTCCATGTAAGATCGCAAAAGGAGTAGTCGGCCATGATTTGTAAAGACATCTGTAAATATCAAAGTAATCCGAGAGCAACTTCGCCGAAATGCATGTCCACTCACGAAACAAAAAACTCGCTCTGCAGGCTAAAGTTTCGTCCATTTTAATCAAAAGGATATTGAAATATGATCTCAAAGTGAAGGCAGAAAAGCAGGTAGAAAAGTTTAGTTCTTGAACGATCGTTTTGATCGTTATCCATTGCTATTTAGAAGAAACAAGACCAGGAAAATATTCAGTACCGACGAGAAAATTTTCACTGTCAAAGAGGACTCAATCGACAAAACAACTAAGTTTACACTAAAATTCCCCCGTCGTACTCGTGGCTTCGTGACATTAAACTAAATGAACATTTAATTTTATGCCATTTTAAGTTATTTTAGTCTAATTATAGATCTAAATAGAAAATGGACATTGACAGTGTAGAAAGCCGACTTCGGTCAATGTTAGAAGGTATTGCAGCACTATTTTCGCATCCAGTAATTACTTTGGATGAAGCGAGCTCTGGAGAAGAAAGTGATCCGAGCACAATATTCAATCTGATACTAATTAAAAGACTCACAATGAAGCTACTATGAAAGGAAGCAAAGAAAGAAACAATATATGATACGCAGGAAGACATTATCTCCCTACCTGTTTTAAGAATATATCACCGACCAACACTTGAAATCCATGCGCTGCAGTTACTTAAAGAATAGCCATAAAGTAATAGTAGTATAAAGATCCTATGCCCTATGATGTAGAACGATCAACGACTCAATTTCATCGATTCAAAATTTTTTCGGTTTCATCGGCTCAAAATCTCCCTGGTCCATTCTAGGACTTATAGGAAGCATGGAACATTTTTTTGCAAAAACTGTACTGATTTCAACTAAAGTTGTTTCAAAGATTTTTAGTATTTTTTTAGTTACTTATTCCATATTCTGTAGTACATTTAGTTTTTTATAAAACTTGTTTTTCTTCAGTTCCGTAACGACAAGCCCGAGTAGATAAAACGATTTGCAGAGATAGATCCGAACTCGTTATTTTACAGCACCGTGCAGCTCCGATGCTAGAATACTAAAAAGATATCGGTATAAGAGAAGGGATCGGAATAGATTTCAATTTAATTTTGATATTTTAAACATTACTCACGTACTTTAAATATTGTTATTTTATATAAAACCGTATCCATTATAATCTCGCGTTTCCTATATTTAGGTATTGAAACAACTTCTCAAAATCATTAAAAGTTTGACGTCAAAATCGAACCTACATTCATTTAACAGATTCAAAGAAGCCTTGTCAAAGCCTTTTCAGCTTGTATTCTGGTATTGTAACCATCTAATTGACTTTAATGTTGAATTACAAGTAAATCCTTACTCCGCGTCTTGGTTTTGTTTTACGTTACTAATTGTTTCTAAACTAATTTACGTAAATGGAAGCCTCTTTATTTGTTTAATATCAGTTTATGGGTAATTTAGATTAAAGAAGTAATTAAATTATTTTACAATGTATTTGTTTTTATATTAAGATCATATAAAGTAAATTTTAAATGTGAGTTAATTAAAATAGAACCCTTTAATATTATTAGAACACAATTTTTTGACTCGATCGCAGAAATAAGCATCATCTAAATATAAGCATTGACAACATGCGAAACATAAATCAAAACCAACTTTTAAACATATGTATATATACGAGTATAGTCTGTTGCTTCCTATATTGATGGTATAAATTTTACGTATGTATTTATTCCAAGCCAATTATATTTCCATGTTACATTGAAGACTACCATATATATTTAATCGACTAATTACAAGACTACACAATTCCGTTTAACAAAATAGTTTTTTTTTTTTTTTATATTTTACAAAATAATTTTACAATAAAATAATATGTAAACTATATAACATAATACAGACATTTTCTTTTTTATTAAAAATCTTTTTAATTGAATATTATTAATTACTAATTACTATAACTTAAAACATGAAATATTTACATTTTAACACATTTCGAAAATAAAAACGAGTTTTCAGTTTTTTAGTCCTGGTTTGTTTAGATTTTACATAGAGCATACAATGTGATTTAAGTTTGGGAAACTTATAAGCACTAACACAGTGCCACAGCTTATATGACATAGCAAGACAAACAAAGAAGCGCTTATATCTCATTCAATCTCATAAAGGAAAACTTATATTTTAATAAACTTTTTCTTTGGTTAAAATAATAGTTTATATAAAGTGCTATATACTTCACTATTATTGTATGTTTACTATTAATTAATTATTTTTTAGTCTAAAAAGAGTCAAAGAACTTTACTTTGTAACTGTGTTTAAATCTTGAGTGGTATATTACGGATTGACGCATACATTATTCGTAAGCTATACTGCTAGCTATAATTCATAAGCCACGCCTGGCACTACCCGGATTAATGAATTGAAAAAATGACAAAATCGTTCAGCATGGATAGAATAGCTGGCTTCATGTGATTTTTGTTTTTATTCAAGGTTTTACAGTAAAAATAATTAACTTATTATTTATTGTGAATATTTCGTTATGGAAAAACGTATTGTGTATTCTACGTATCTTTTCATTTGTTTTAACTTTAAAGACTTTGTTATACTGTTAGCTTTATAGCTTAGATTTTTATAATAATTTTACTTTTTTCGAAATAATTTACTTATAATGAAATTTAATGGTCAACTGGTAAGGTAACTAATTGCAGGAGCATTAAAACTGGGATATATGTCCATTGTCGCTGAGTTTTTGAACCGATTCTTCTCAGGTCTAAGGCAATTATTTTAGTAAAGCAGTCGTATATTTTTAGCTTTTAAAAATAAAGCACGGAATTAATTAGATAATAATTAGAATAAAATCCTTTGACTTTTACTTTATAATTTACGTAAAAACTATTACGTCGTCCAATTCCACCACTACTATATTAAAAATGCTATTTATTAATATATAACAAAAATTGAAATCCATACTCACATTATAAACGAGAAAGTGTATTTATTTGTTCCGTTTTCAGGTCGCAACTAAGCGATATTATGTTATGATTTTTTGAATGAAGATAGTTAGGAGGCTAAAAAGTGACTTAAGTAACTTTTTACCTTGGTAAAACTTCTCATTCCGACGGGAAGAACCATAATGATGCGAATTCATATTGATCAAATGACTTCCAATTTTTAAGAATATATACAAAATAATATTTTATTTCAGTTCTTTAATTATGGAGCTTCGAACGTACCAGTTGAGCACAAATCACTTCGCCAATGTCATGTAAAAATAATATTTTAATATACTAAGTAAATTATCGCCCATGACATTGCGACGAAAACAATCTACGACAAAGGTCGCAAATCCCATAATGAAGTTATAAATCCTTAAATGATCGACATCGAAAGTTGAAGAAACTTTAAGACGACAGATTAAGTGCGACTTCAACTTATTTGCCCATTAAGTTAAGATGAATAAACTACGAACAACTATAATAAAATGAACAACGCAGTATAGAAATAATGCAAGACTCGATTAAAATATATAAAACCGTATAATGGAAAATCGGTGGGTTATTCAGAACTATATTTTGTTAAATATCCATACTAATATTATAAATGGAAATGTAAGTTTACTTGTTATGCTTTCAGGCCAAAACTACTCAATTGATTTTCATGGAACTTTGTACACATACTTTTTATAAGAAAATCTAGCTACTTCAAAGCCTTCGAATTAACGCATGTATATGCGTTAATTCACACGTTTAACACTATACACTAAAGTATGTAGTATGGACGCGATCGAAACATCGGGCAACAGCTGATACAAAAAATATATGGGTAATCAACCTAAGTTAATTATTTAGATTTGACATTTTGGGTTAGATCAATAGACAAATTCGTTAAAATTAAAAAAAATATATTTATATCTCAAGAATATATGTTTACGTATGTAAGCAATAAGATTACTTACTCGGTGTAATCTTCTCTGGTTCCAAAAAGCTCTCGGACTCAGGATGGGTCATGTCGCCGTTTAGATAGCGCTGTTCCACTTCAATGAAGTGTCCCATCGTCACGATTGTGACTGAGAAATATATCTGTAAAATATGACAAATAATGAATATACAGCAGCTATGTTTTGCTTAATCTTTCATATATCCCTACAAATATTATAAAAGTGAATGTAAGCATGGTTGTGGTAACAACGGAAGAGTACTTCCACGCCAAAACTACTTAACCAATTATAATGAAACTTTGTGCACGTATTCTTAGAGGTACTAAAAAGAACATAGAATGCTTTTTATAAAACCAAATATGAAAAAAAAACAGATAAGATTGCTTATAAAAAAAAAAACGAAACGTTGTGTGGAGTATGAACTGCCATTGGCCACGCGAGCGAAGCCGCGAGAACAGCTAATAATATTATGATTACATCTGGAAGTGAGAGTAATTTTTCTAATATATTATAATACAATATATTTCGTCCTTGATGTTATTTCAACCATCCATAATTCATTCCAAGACAAGTTTTAGCGTGTTTCACATTATTCTCGTGTAATTTATTATTAAAATAGCTTCTATAAAATTATGCCGTCGAGAGCTTTAACTTTGTTGATATATTGACTTTAATCCAAAAATCTGAGACACTCCATCATAAATTCTGGACCGCAACATCCCTATGCCATTAAAAGAATAAATAAAATTATTATCATTAAATAATAATAATAATAATTTTATTATGGCCATAAAGACTGTTTTATTCGAAAGTATGGAAAATAAATGTGTATCTTTGTATATTATACATTTATATACAAGGGCGCGAATCAGTTTCACGCCTTTTTTCTGCTTAACGTGGTAATAAGGAAGAGCCTAGTGTCAAGATACTCTGTTCTTCATTTTCCACCTGAATTCGAGATATTACATATTGCGAAGCGGGACTCAATATTGTTAGCACAAGGTATATATGTACCTACATTTTGGATGTAAACTGTATGGAGTTGACATCCAATCATTTTTTGCTTTTATTATGATAAAATGTTAATTACTTTTCTTTTTTAGCTTCACGCTGTATACCTCATATAGCAGGGCAGGCAGAGGGAACCTAAAAACCGAGTGTTAAGACACTCCGTGTTCCCCATTGCGTGCTGAGTAGCGGAACTCAACGCCACGCTTAGCCTTGTTATTAGACCCAGGAAATGAAAATACTAAATATTTATTTCATTTCCTGGAGTGGGAATCGAACCCACAACCTGTCGCGTTTACAGTCGGACGCTTGTGTCTCTGCACCACGACAAGCGTTATATACTTTTAACTCATATAATAATAATAATCATATTTTTGAATTTATATATAAATTATCTGAATGTAATAACCGTTTGTTTCATGAATGTCATATAACATGTGGAACCACAATTATCGTATTAGTTATTTAGCTCAAATACGATTTGTCCTTCATGCAATTTTTTATACGATAAAAGGATATACATTACTTAAAATTTTTAGATAAGTTAATCAAAATTAAATCTAATCCTAAAAAAGAACACCGTTATAGAAATATATAATACGGCCTATATGGCTACTATTTTATCTTGTAAGTAAAATATATAGGACTGTAGACATTTCGAAGCAAATTGTTATCTAATGCCCGGTCTGGACCTCTTAAGCTGAGTGTATCTAAATAAATGTCATACTAACTTCAGTTAGTGAGATCGTATTTACTGGGATTATTTCAAATACACGCTTCTTTTTTTTAGAAGAGTAACAAAGATAGCTTAGAGTAAAGACACTCCCGTTTTCACTACCATAGAGTTTTCTACTTTTTTTTATGGATAAAGGATGGCAATCGAGCAGAAGGACCACCTGATGGTAAGTGGTCACCTTCGAACATCTACAACACCAGAGATGTTGTAGATGCGTTGCCGACCTAGAGGATACAGATGGAAGGGGAGGCCAATGTAGTTGTCCGCTATCTGAAACACCACATTTTGGGGAAAGATGGGTGGGAAAGGAAAAAACCTGGCTTACATGCCATCGAACCGGAACGTAAGATATTTGGCGGTTCGTTTTTGACATGATAGTGGTCGCAAGCCAGACGGAGGACAAATCTTAGGAGGTTTGGTAAGTAAGTTTGGTAGTAGGCTACCAAACTAACTTTCTGTATTACTTAACATTGCGTGAAGGTAAAGGACCTAATGCAGGTTACATTAGGTTTCCTGCCATGCTAATATTAGAATTAAATAATTCAACTAATATCTGTAGATAACACTATATAATATTGGAGAATAGAATAATATAATATTGGAGATTATTTTGTCTAACTAACAATTATACATTAGATTAAGGGTTTTGTAAATTGCATTAGTTGGAACGTTTTTTTAAACAATATTTATTTCAGTGCAACTACAAAAATTATGTTATAATTTTGAAAAATTCCAAATTTGATCTAAATTGTATATGTCTTGTTTTACTTTGTACATATGAACTTTTAAAGTAGTTAAAGAGCAACTGTTTAACAATGTTGTTTGTCATCTTTATCGTCAATCTATATTACTTTATTATAAAGTTACTGCATTATAGCGTTATTTAGGTTAATGATTCTTTCATTATATGATAGCTTTTAATTTTTATTTTTAAAATAGTAGAGGCGAAATGTTGAGTACACGATATGTAAATACAAAGAAGTTTTATGTTTTTCCCCACGTACCAGAGAAATAAGCTTCACGCTGTATCCCATATATAGCAGGATAGGCAGAGGGAACCTGAGAATCTAGTGTTAAAACACTCCGTTCCCCACTTTCCGCCGAATTGCGTGCCGAGTGGCGGAATCCGACGTCACGCTTTGCCTTGTTACTAAAACCAGGAAATGAAAATATTAAACTTTTACATTTCCTGGAGTAGAAATCGAACCCACAACCTGTCGCGTTTACAGTCATACGCTCGTACCTCTGAAGAGAAATTAGAGAGCCTAATGTCAAGACCCTCCGTTTATCGTTAGTCGTTCGTCTTTCCGCCTTTAACTACAAGACATTACGTTAAATGGCGGAACTCAACGCCGCGCTTTGTTGATGGCCAGAGCGGAAAATTGAAAACAATTTAATTATAACTGTTCTTCGAGTGGGAGTTGAACCAATGGCGGTCACAGTCAGACGCTGCCCCACTGCACCACCACGTGATAAGTGAACATTACTCTAAATTTTATAATCTAATATAATACTTATAATACATATAATACTTTATATATTCATGTAATGATTTAATGTATTAAGAGGAAGGAAGTTCATTTCATAGTAAATTATGCCTGACCATGACAAATATAGTGCAGAATAATTTTACATACAAAGTGTATGTATAAAGCGTACTACTATAAATCGATGTCATATTTGATAGAATTAAAGCAGCCATTCCACAACAGGTATTCACCAGCAAAATTACGTTACCTCGAGAAATCGATTTGTACGAAAATACTAGTATTTAGGGATATTAGTTAAATCGATTTTATTAACAAAAATAAATAATAGTTCATTAATTGTTTAGGTAGCTTCTTGACCAACGTTAAAATAAGACGTACAGTTAAATACATAATATTCAAGGTGTTAAGTATAATTTATTGACTATACCGATATTTTCTTAGGTCAAGTACGTCCTTAATACGTGTCTTGTGGTAAAAAGGTGATTGTATATAATAAAAATCTAATATAGTATTCATCTAAATATTATACTGTCGTGGCGCAGAGGCACGAGCGTGCGACTGTAAACGCGACAGGTTGTGGGTTCGATTCTCACTCCAGGTAATGGATTTTTTAATTTTCCTGGGTTTGATAATAAGGCAAAGCGCGGCGTTAAGTTCCGCCACTCAGCACGCAGTGCTTCAATTCGGCGGAAAGTGGGGAACGGAATTTCTTAACACTAGATTCTCATGTTCCATCTGCCTACCCTGCTATATGCGGGATACAGCGTGAAATTCAAAAATATATATATATGAAAACAAGCACGGCGTTGAATTCGGCAACTCACATAATGCCTGATTCGGTTGGTGGAAAGTGGAGGACGGAAATATTTAGAGAACGGAGTATCTTAACACTCGCTTCTCAGGTTCCCTCTGTCTACTCTTTGGATATAGTGTGAAGCTAAAAATAACCTAAATATTAATTTATTATACATGTATTATAATGTAACACACTATAGTTATTAAGCCGTAGCGGCAATCGGTAGTCAAAGTTAGTAGCAGTTTGAATTAAGTATGAATTAATTTGAGCTGCGTTCGTCTATTTTTAGTAGGGTGACAAGTCTGATAAATTACTTACGGCCAAAGCCGTAGGTATTCTATTTTTTGCCAGAAGCAGATTTTTTGTAACTAATAAATAAAAAGAACATAACTATTAACAATGTAGAATAGATATTAAAATTTGTCATTTATATTCACATAGAATATAGTATACTAACTATAACTTTTATAACAAACGTCATAAACGATATAATATGAAGCATTTTGTGTCAGCATTTTAATAGATTACTATCTAATTGTTATTATATTAATTTAAAGAAATTTATTAAAATAGTTATTCTTTCGAAAGATTATTATATAACTATATACTTTACTAGCTGATATAAGGAATTTCATTGCATTTATAGATCTTTATTTTTTTTTTCTGCCCTGTAACTCTTGAGATATGGATATGCATTATAAGGTGCAGTATAATAAACAAAACGTATTCAGTTTTAAGTAAATGTTTATTGGTGAAACATTTCCAAAAAAATATAAAAATAGAGGTTCATTGTAATTATATACGAATAAAACACGTGCTTCTCCTTGCTTGATACTTTTTCTCTTAAAATACAGTCTAGTTTTTTGCTTTTTTTGCTTTAAAACTTTTATTCTAAGCCAAGTTCAGCTTCTATCTACTACTACAATATTTATTTGGTTTAATATTTGTTTGGTTTTTTTTATCTGAAAAACTTGTCACCCTACTACGTCACAGCAATCTAGTCGTCACAACTATCAATAGGTCTCAAGCGCAATTTGAAACGAAGCTGACTGAAACTTATTTCAAATAAAACTACAGAATTTGCTATTGCTTCCGTAAAGGTAATAAATTATGAACTAGGTTATTATAAATTGATATTTATATTTATTAACATTTACAAAAGTGTGAAATAAATATTTTAAAATTTAACATTTTTATGAAATTATTTGTTTAATAATTACACCAGAACATAATAAAATTAAGTTATAAAGCAACCAAATCTTTCAGTATTTTTTATGTTTATGTAATTTAAGTCCGACCTATTTTTGAACCGTCAATCTAGTGTTTTAAGAGTCACTTCTCAATATTTAACTAATCAATCGTGTCTTTTCTATTCTCAGTGGCAATTGTGAAGTAAATTGTGCCCAATTCGTACGCCATACGTTAGACATACTACATTATAAATGAAACTGTATTACAAAAAAATAAGCTCACAATCTGATACACGCTAAAATAGTGCCTACCGAAGATTTTTAAAAGTTTCTAAAACATCATCAAAAGAATTGAATCGAATTAATTTGCCGTGTATAGCAACCAAATGCAAAAAGTACTAGTTACTTATTTTGTTCATATTCCTATTTATTTAAGTACTAGTAAGAAAATATATTCAATATACTTCGTCTTCACATAAATCCAAAGTCTTCAGAGATCTTCAAAGTTTTCTACTTTAGCTTTTACGTCCGTCCATCAGTGGATATGAGACTTATTTAACTTTTGAACAAAAACGAGGTATATTTCGATATAGTTTCGTTCCTTAATTCATATAGGATATGCCCGATTTATATACTATGTTTATATATGTAGATGTATAAAACCTTTTAGAAGTTGTGTAACGTAATTACTTTTACATTCGTTTCATCGTAATCCATTTATTTCCATCATGTGGTCAACATATAAAACAGTTTGCAAGCGTTTTTGTTGATCGGCCTATGTGTTAATCCATTAAAATTGTTTTAGAACAGACCTCTATTTAATTTTTGGATTTGACTAGCAGTTATTTTAATATTTGTTACAAATATATATTTGTAATTCACAGCTTATTTTTTCCTAATTCTACTTATACTCGTATTTGTAGTTATTGACAAGTTTTCTAAATAAAAAAAATAGTTTGTCGGTATATCGGTTCTACTACATGTCTGGATTATTCTTAACTGATTTTTAATATCATTTTACTAACTATTTTGCAATAAATATTACAAATTATCACTCATAACCTCATTTAATTTATATCTCCCATTTTTATCTTCTGCTCTAACTAAAGTAAAAACTATTATTCTGCTATTTTCCGTTACTGTTAGTTTCCCGGAATATCGAGAATTTCTTAGTACAAATGACTAATTTCAACGGTTCAAATGTCCAGTAGTTTCGGCTATGCATTGTTTGTAACTCATACATATGAGTTTTGTTTATATTGATGATAAAATGTTGGTACACCAAAGAATACCAACACATATAATAAACATCAGACTACATTTTGTAACTTTAAGCATTAGTATATTATCTATTTTCAATATGAAATCATATCGATATAAATCCAGTTAAATTTTCAAATGATTCTTTAATAATGACCAGTTGAATAGCCTAAATGTTTAAAACCTAAACACATTTAAAAATGAAATATGTTCATTTTTCACGCCCGTTTCATTTACTGTCATATTTACAATGTTTGAAATAATTTTGGATGAATTTTCTTATTCAGAAATTTTCAAGGTAACTCGTTAATTAGTTTGAAACTAATTGATTTCATACTTTTATTTAATCTTGCAAAATTATATATTTTGCTAATCAGGGTTTAGATACATTTGTATGTAATTAATCTAAATAGAGTTACGTAAAAACTTGAATTACTGACTGACAGTCAACATACATACGAGTACAGTTGAAATTACTGGCCATAGAAAGTTGACATTTTGAATGTAGGTTTCTTGGGGGGTATAGAGAAACACTGAGGATTAATTTATCGATATTGTTACAAAAAGTGATAAAAAAAACGGGATTTTAGGTATTTCCATGGAAACGAAGTTACGGGATACGGATAGTGTTAGAACAGATTGACAAAGGCGAAATTTTAGGTTAACCTTGGTATTACTGGCTCGGCATACATATATTTATACAATATATTGCTTTAATATTTTTTTTATTATAAATATGATTTCTATGTCACTTTTAGTTGACACTTGATTTATTTGTTTAAAAATTTACTTATTAATGTTCTTTTAGTACACCATTTTAAGTAATTACTTCTCTATTAATTCAATCAATCACTTTTCTTACATTAAATTTTCAATAATAACTTCTGTTTCTCAATATTTACATAAGATTTCAGCCGAGGTCTTGTTACGAAAATTAAAATATTTGGCATTGTGAGCTACCCGAGGAAACTGGAGATGCGTAAGCTATATTACAGGTACGCACCTCGAAAAATCAATAACATCTCAGCTGTTTTAGTACGCTTATATTGTATTTATCCTATGGCTTAAGTAAGGGAACACTTTATAAATTTACAACACGTTCTTTTATGCTTTATGTGTATGAATCTTTATAATATATCTTTACATACTCGTACATTAGTATGAGCTTAATAAAAATATCACGAAATAGAAAAAAATATATTATTGTAGTAATATATATTGTAATAATAAAAACGCCTGTCGTGGCGCAGAGGCACAAGCGTGCGACTGTAAACGTGACAGGTTGTGGGTTCGATTCTCACTCCAGGAAATGTAAAATTTAGTGTTTTCATTTTTTGGGTTTGGTAACAAGGCAAAGTGCGGCGTTGAGTTCCGCCACTCAGCACGCAAAGCCTCATATCGGCGGAAAGTGGGAAACGGAATTGTTGTAAGAGAACGGAGTGTCTTAACACTAGGTTCTCATGTTCCCTCTGCCTACCCTGCTAAATGTGGAATACAGCGTGAAGTTAAAAAGTTATATGAAAATTATTAAAATTAAATATTCACTTTCACATTATGTTTAATAACATATTGGCAAATAGTTATTATTTTTTAGTTTCAGTTGTTAACAGTAGTTAAAACAGTAACAACATACGATAATCGTCTTAAGTTGCTAATATCCTCAGATTCTATATACTCGTAATCTAATGATGTATAAGATCTTTCTCAGTTATATAATTATACTTTTAAATTTTTCTTTCCTGAATAAAATTTAAAATCGTAAATAATTTCAAAAAAGGAGCAGGATCTCAATTCACTGTATATTGTATATGTGTTATCACACAACTTTTTACTAGGTGAACTAATTTTGATGATTCTTTTTTAAATGATAGCTAGTGCTTCTGATGCGGTCCCGTTTACTTAAGACTTAACGATTAGTTTTTGAGTTATTTGTAATAATACTTTTCTTTTAACTTCACGCTGTATCTCGCTTTGCAGGGTAGGCAGAGGGAACCAGAGAACCTAGTGTTAAGACACTTCACTCTCTTTCAATAATTCCGTTCCCCACTTTCCGCCGAATTGAGGCATTACGTGTTGAATGGCGGAACTCAACGCCGTGTAACTCAATGTTATTTTTTAATACATTTAATTAGAAGCCAGTTTTCTATTTTTGTTAAAATCTTAATTATGTTGTTATAAATTAGTTCTACTACGCTGCGCTATGAACACTATGTGCGCTTTTGGAATTTCTGGAATGTGGGACTTCACAACGAAACCTTACTCAGTTTTTAATTACATCCGTAAAGCTACCTGCAGTATAGTCAATATAGTCAATGTTTTTTTAGATTCAACATTTAGGATGGAAATTGTTTTTTTGAGTAACTTAAGATTATTCAAAATTTAAACTAAATAAAATTTGAAGAATTAGTCTAATATTCGCACGAAGAGCAGTTTTATGCAAATAGAAAATGAAAATAGCTTGTCCTTCGCTCGATGCGTTTTTTGTTATTCAATATGTATTTTTAGATATGTATTATTTTAAACTCATTTGTGTTTCCTAGAAATCTATGTAGGTAAGAAATAAATTGTTTTATATATTTTTTAAATTATAGTTTTGATCATATAAAATATATTATATTTTATGTATTGTATTACTTAAATTTATTCTAATACATATGGAGATACGTAGTATATAAAAAAATATTTGTAACGCTATTCAATATATCAACCACCTATCTTGTTGTATATAAATAATTATTAAAATTGATCCACCCAGTGAAATGTTATGCGGTAGCACACAAAAAATACAGTCGAAATGATAACCTCCTCCTTTTTTGACGTTAGTTAAAAGTAAGCTCTTCCCATTTATAATTGCTAGTGTCCCTATTGACGCGTTAACAACGCGTTGTCTTTAGCAATGTGTATGTCGCTTTATATAAACATGAATATTAAACCATGGTAGTGTGTGTAACATTTATTTTATTAATTTAATAAGCTTTTTATGCATTATTTTTTAAAAATATTAGCACTCTGCATTATAAGTGTGCCAAACTTCATGCTCCTCTGTCCGCGTAATTTTCGTAAAAAGGGGTCCAAAGGTTTTGCTTCACGTATTTATATATAGTTTCAAAAGTGATATTCATGATAAACGCTATTTACATATTTTGTATTCCGTTTATAGTCTACAAAGCTTTTATTTAAAATTGAGAACGTCTTGAAAGTGCAGTAAATAGGTTGTTTCAAGATTTGCATAACGTCCTTTTGTTTGGATCAACGCTTCAAGGACGGCTTAGCTCTAATAGTGCAAGTGCATGAGTTTCTTAGGAAAGACATTTTAATATGCCTTAAGAAATGATTTTATATTTATACGTTGGGATTATAATTGTATTATTATTATAGTTTTATAAAAATACGCGAATGGATATATGATTTCTTTTACTTCATAAGTCTATATTATGCGGTGTGTACAAAGAAAAATCAACTGTTTATTCTAACATTCAACCTTTTGGAAGAATTTTCTTGCGATTATTTTTATTGAAATTTAAGCATGTTATTAACTGTACATGTTTGAACATTATTAATTTGGACAAGTGTACATCATTCGACCATATTATTTTTTTTTTCAATTATATTAATAACAATAATGATCAATAGCGTTACATTTTTAAAGATTAATTTTAAAATTCTGCACTAAATCTCCAACTAGTGCACGTAAGTAAAATCAGTATATCTATTATATATATATATATATATACGAGGTGTGTTCAAAAAGTAAGGTGACTTTGTATTTTTAAGAAAAAAAAAAAAAAACAAAAAATGCTATACACTTGAAACTTGGTACAGATGTTCGGGAAGAGTGTACCAACATAACAAAATAAAAAAATCGATAATCGAAAGTACGTTGCCCGCCAAATTTGAAAAGTCACCTTACTTTTTGAACACACCTCGTATATATATTATCGTAAATATAGAATAGTAAAAGTAGTTCTTAAAATTCTCATTACATTTGACATTCACAATAGTTTGTATGATTTCCCTAAGAAATCATGAATATCTTAACGTGAATAAAAAGTTTTCATACCTTTTTATGAAAACTGTGCGGAGAATAAGTGCAGAAATTCAATATTTTTTATAATAATATATCAGAAATACGTTAAATTAAGAAAATAAATATTACTCACATTACTATGTTTGGCACAAATGTTTCTATATAATAAGCTCGCATAAAAAATAAATTTAAACATATACTTGAAAGTTACAAATGATAATTATCACTAATAGAAATTTAAAACTATTTAAATAGAACTAATACCAACGCATTTTAAGAACGTAATATTAAAGAAAAAAATTTTAGAAATTTCCTTTTATCTCAGTCCAATTAATTTACGTCACATATTATCCTGTATAAAAATATCGGTCCTTGCTGTCAATAACTGCACCCTATGGCTTGGGAGTATACTATATAAAATAATTTTGAAGTAATTTTCATACAATTTGGGTATAAAGGTGCTCGTATATAGTTGACTTTCTATTAATATTCATCAAAAAAATTATATTTGTTTTATAATTTATTCGCTTCAGTACTCGTAACAGTTCAGTACGTTCTAACCTGAACATTTTTCTATATAATCCCAAATATAGCGCAAAAGAAATCGAATCAATAAAAATATTTGAAGTCATCCATAACAGTAAAAATATAAAAAAAAACTATAAATAATATAATCTTTATAGAGTTTCTTATATGAAGAAAAACAAAAAAGTTATCATTTTTATGACAACTGTCAATCAAAGTACAGTCCCTTATTTTTATACATTCTTGTTATCGAAGTAATATTGTATCTATTAAATTTGTAATATTGTATCTATTTACAATATTAATATTAAGAAAAAAACGTCCAAAAGTACATGTAAAGGCCATTACGGACATTGCATTGCGCAATGGGACAGCGTCTGACTGTAAACACGCTTAGTTGTGGGTTCGATTCCCACTTGGGTGAATAATTTTTTTTAGCTTCACGCTGTATTCCCATATATAGCAGTGTAGGCAGAGGGAACCTAGTGTTAAGACACTCCGTTCCTCACTTTCCGCCGAATTGGGGCATTGCGTACTGAGTGGTGGAGCTCAACGCCGTGTTTTGCCTTGTTACCAAACAAAATGAAATTTTTCATTTCCTGGAGTGGGAATCAAACCCACAACCTGTCGCGTTTACAGTCGCACGCTTGTGCCCCTGCGCCACGACAGGCATGAATAATTATATTTAAATAATTTTCACTCTTCTGGTAAAACAAGGTATTTTTTTTTATTGGTAAAGGATGGCAAGCGAGCAGAAGGACCAACTGATGATAAGTAATCCTTCACCCATGGACATTGAGGAGGAGTTGTAAATGCGTTGCCGACCTAGTGTTCAGATGGGAGGGGGAGGAAATAATGTAGTGGCCGCGGCAATTTACCATCGAAACCACCACATTTTGGGGTGGGTGGGAAAAGGAAAAACCTGGCTTACATGTCATCGAACCGGAACACATCCTTAGATATTTGGCGGTTCGTCTTTGACATAATAGTGGTCGCGAGCCAGACGGAGGACGAATCTCCTACCATCAAACAAAACTTCTGTCACTTAACACTCAACGTTTCGAATTCGGGTGGAAATTATACTGCTATGCGAAATGAAGATGCTTGTTGTTGCTTTTTTTGTATTTAAATATATACTTAATAATTTTCATTGCAAACGTACATAAATTTATATAATATGTAGCGTATGTTCGTTATATTTGTAGATTATTTCCCATGTTAATCATGATAAAAATAATTATATTCCTTTTTAAATCTTATTTACATACATATAATATGAAATAAATTAGAAATCTTTTCCACTTACCAGGGTGTATAGAGCTGATGCGTAACATCCCCGACGAAGGCTTCGCCAACAGCAACAAGACTGTATTATAGGCATGGTGATGTTTTAGAATCCTGAAACAAAAAAAAAAAGATAATATAACATTACAATAACCAAGAATAAAAACAATTTGTTGGGCAAAAGTTATTTTAATATTGTAGGGAACTATGTTCGATATAATATTATTTATGTATATTCGTGCGTATATTGTGTATATGAATTATAATAAGTTATAAAATATATAATGATAAATAAATAAAAATATTTTGTATGTGTAATAGATAAATAAGTTAAAATATATTAAATAAACTATAATTATATATAATAGTTCCCAACAATATAATTTTACTCTAGTTAATTATAAATTCGAAAGTAACTCTGTCTGTCTGTCTGTCTGTCTGTTACACTTTCACTCCTAATCCACTGAACTGATTTTGATAAAATTGGGAAAGGACATAGGATACTTTTTATCGCGAAAAAAATGATAGAGGGGGTTGAAATAGGGGATGAAAGTTTGTATGGAAGTTTCTTATTGTCAAACATAAAATCATGTAAGATTGTTTAACTGTTTACAACTTTGACACCAATTTTGACAAATAGTCTAGACCTTGGGAAAGACTATAGGATACTCCTTATCATATCGCGCGATATAACCGAATTTCACGCGGGCGAAGCCGCGGGCGGAAAGCTAGTTGTATAATAAATTACAATTAATAATATTATTTCATTAATAGTTTTTTTGTAACTCCCTGTTTTTAATTAAACCATTATATAGAGTTCACAATTTATTTAAGCATTTCATTTTTACTACAAGATTCAATGAACATTGAAATATACTATTATTACTGTTTTTGTAAATAAAGTTTTTTATAATTTTTTTTTATTATACTAAGATCAAACAACACGCCAGGTATTAGTGTTTACAAAAATATTTATTTATCTATAGAATAAAGAGAAAGAGCTATCAAAACTATTTCATGAAATAACAGGCCCTTAACCGAAGATTTTCACTAAATCCGACGATTGACGACCTTGTTTACCTTTTTGTATTTAGTGGCTACGTTCACATATAGTATGTACTTATATATATATATATATATATATATATATATATATATATATATATATATAAAAAAAACTAAAATGTTCTTTTAAATATCTATATATTTTGTGATATCCGATTCCGATCCGATATCCGATTTCGATCCGATATTACGATATATTATATTGTAATAGATAAACAGTAACCCCTAGTAAAGTAAATAGGCAAAAAAATGTATAAAACATAAAAGTTCATTTACATAATAAAATTATCAAATCAACCACATCAACTTATATAATGGCACTTAGTGCGACGACGTGTTCTTATTTTATGAATTAGTTAAATATTTTTTTTAGCTTCACGCTGTATCCCGCACATAGCAGGCTAGACAGAGGGAACCTGAAAACCTAGTGTTAAGACAAATTGTAAAATTAATTGAGTGTATATGCTGTTTTTGCTTGTTGTTATTAAAATAACAATAGCACCTAGTGTATGAATTAAATGGAAAAAAAAGATTCACTTGCAACTTCATAACCAGCGTTATTTCAGAGTTTTTTTTTATTTTCCTACGAAAATTTCATTGATTAACAGGAAACAAACTAAAAGTATATTTTTTTCAGTTTTTACACCATCACCATGCAAATATAATAAAATCTATCTAGTAGTTTTCAGACATCAAAGTAATTTATCTGTATCGTTTTTTTTATTTTTCCTGTGTAACTGCATTGAATAACAAGATAAAGATTTTATCCTTTATCTTTCTAGGTTCTAAACCATCCCAAAATGTATTCCTATCCAGTAATTTACAAAAACCAACAAATATACAAAAAATATTATATTTTTATTTTATACATACATACATAGCTTCACACTGTATCCCGCATATAACAGGGTAGCCAGAGGGAATCTAGTGCTAAGACACTCCGTTCCTCACTTTCCGCCGAATAGTGGCATTGCGTGCTGAGTGGCGGAACTCAACGCAGCGCTTTGCCTTGTTACCAAACCCAGGAAATGGAAAATTCCATTTCCTGGAGTGGGAATCGAACCCACAACCTGTCACATTTACAGTCCCACGCTTGTGCCTCTGTGCCACGACAGGAGATTGATAAACCAACAAATATACAAAAAAATATTATATTCTTATTTTATATTATATTCTATTAAGTGGTTGCCTCTAAATATATTTCTGAAATCTTTCACATACATAATTAACTTTCTATCCTTTTATATAAATATAATAAAAGATTATTTGATACTTATAAAATTGAATCCGAGGTAGAAAGGTTGCTATGTGTTAAGAGAGAATTGTGATATAACCTTTTCCTTTTATCTTTGTTAAGGGAGATAAAACTTAATATTGCTTAGCCTTTATTAGAGGGTCTCCTGTAAATTTAGGAAATACCTACAAACTTTTGGATTTGGTCGTGTTAGCTTTCAATGTAGAAATTGGTATGCGCCTTTCTTAATGACACATATCAAGGACTTTTAACATTTTTTTAGCTTTACGCTATGTCCCGCACGTAGTAAGGTAGGCAGAGGGAACATGAGAATCTAGTACTAAGACACTCCTTTTTCTTAAGATTTCCGTGTCTAACTTTTTGCCGGATTGGGGTATTCACATGCTAGCAGAACTCAACGCTGCGCTTTGCCTTGTTACCAGAGCAAGAAATGAAAATACTAAACATTAATTATTATAATTATTTAATCAAGATTAATGCAATATTTCAGCAATGAAACTCAAAATCGAGTGTATCGTGTGTAGTCAAACCAATACGGTTTGACTACGTAGGTTATAGCCAGAGAATATTTCTTAGAGGAAGGAATAGCGCCCTCAATCCTTAGCTTTTGTCTTAGAATAACAATTTCCAAGAAGCCAATATATATAAATTAATATTTTCTCTTATGCTTTTCTAAGGTTAAAACGATTTACTTTACTAGAAATACCTATTAGTGTCATTAGAGGAAATCATCTTTTAATAGTAAATATTTCCTTTTTTACCCGATTGTCAAAGGAGGGTTATGTATTTCGCACGTATCATGTATGTTTGTAATATTCTTTATTACCTCATATCTTCCAAACCCCTGGGCAGATTTATATAATTAAGGTGACGTTAGATAGGTATTGATACTCCAAGTGTTTTTAGATATGTGACATCACTTTTAATTTAATATCGCGGCCTCTAGAGACTCTCTAGAGTGTTATTTATTTATAGCCAATAGTACTTAACTATTAAATATACATAGTAAAAACACATATCATTGTTAGAACTTTTCCTAAAAATATTTATAATCAATTTTCAAATATATTGAATATTTAAGAAGCAAGCATTCATACGAATTACAAGTCATTGAAAATTACGAAGCATATATTTTAGCGCGTGGTTTCGTTAAATAGAATAAATATTTTTCAATATTTAATATGTTTAGCGTATAACTACGAGGTGCGTACGGCGCGATTGAATAGTCCTCAGTGCTAGGGGTTGGGTAGTGATTGCTAAAGTTTCTTTATTATTTATTATCATAGATGTATTAACGGCTGTCGTGGCGCAGAAGCACAAGCGTGCGACTGTAAACGCAACGGGTTGTGGGTTCGATTTCCACTCCAGGAAATGTAAAAAGTGTAATTTCATTTTCTGGGTTTGGTAACAAGGCAAAGTGCGGCGTTGAGTTTCACCACTCAGCAAGCAATGCATCTATTCGGCGGAAAGTGGGGAATGAAAAATAATTCTAAAAATATATTAATGAATTTGACAAACTATACGTGACAGCCCTGTTCCATGGCTATAAGTATCGTCAAATGATTCATAAAAAGGAAAAGATTGAATTATTACCAGAATAACCGCAAGAGAAACATAAAATATTATATACGAGCGTGCGAACTATTTATAAAAAATGTTTTGACGTACTTAAAACATGCAGCATGTAAAATTGTATTGTATATAATAAATATCATATCGGTACAAAATATCTTTTGTACTGACAATATGGTATAACTAACCTAAGTCACGTTAGTCGGGATTTTAGTTTTGAAAATTGAAAGCTGTTTTATTTGGCGAACTAAAAATATAATAATAGAATCATACTTTTAGTATGATTTTTAAAATATTTGTTTGTGAGATACACTTGGAGTGTTTTCTTACACAACAAAAATTACATTATATTGTAGATTAAAAGCTTGGGTCGAACTTTATATTCCATATTCGCTTTTAAAAATTGAAACAACTGATGTAGAACGATAATAAATCAACTAAGCTAGAAGAAATAAGCAAATAGTAATAGTTTAACAAAATTTATTCAGCACATTAGACACCCGTTAACATGTAAAAATTAAACATACTCAGAGTGAAACCTTATGGAATCAGCTATATTATGACATACAAAAAAATCAGCATCACGCTTTATCTGGCATAGTAGGTTAGTCAGTGAGAACGTAGTGTCAAGACACTCCGTTCACCGTTTTTTTATTTTATAAAAGAATATTGCCTTAGTAATATAGTATAGATAAACAATCTAAAAAAAATATCGGACATAGAAGCCCAAAATCTGATGTACTAGGAAATGGTGCCTTAATGTATGTTGTTTGGTCTGAGGAACATTTTTATGGGCATACAAAAAACTAAGAAATCAGCTAAGCTATAGCAAATATGGAAATAGCTTCTAGCATTGTTGTTCTGCAGAATGGACATTGTTTTACCTTATAATGTATGCAATACATACATAGTACACCTATGTTACATATAATAACAGAAGCTGAAAATATCTCAACGTTGAGAATGCGTATATATTCAAATATATTTATTAAATTATGCATTGGCTCTGATCCGCAACATAATTTGGTTACTTTATTGTAATGTAACATAATAACTTTTAAAGATTAGGAGGTAACAGTAATAAGAAAAGCTATTTAAAATTAATGAAAATAATCACCACTCAGCACTCAGCACGCAATGCCTCAATTCGGCGGAAAGTGGAGAACGGAATTGTTATAAGAGAACGGAGTGTCTTAACACTAGGTTCTTAGGTTCCCTCTGCCTACCCCGCTATATGCGGGATACAGTGTGAAGATAAAAAAAAATGAAAATAATATAATAAGCCATCGTGAGAGTTTATATAATTAATGTATGTTAGACTTTCCATTGAAATCTAGAGGTCATTCTAGGAAAAACCAAAGGTTTATTTCCCTGTTATATCTATGCATTGTTGGTAGTTACAAGAAAATTATAGCTTAGTGGCCCCGCTCAGCCACTTGCCGTGAAGTCCAACCCAGCGGTGGATCCGACTCAGTGATCCATTGAATGCTCCAAGAAGCAACAGAATAATTAGCCCCTTTGATACTCTTGCAATGCTCTAGGAAAAGATCATTTCTAAGAATAGTCGTTTGGCAAGAGAGAATGCTATTTATTAAATATTTTTGATATCGTCCCGTTCCGTTCAGAAGAGTAAAAAGTACGTTTTCTAAAATGTTATTATTATGAACTGTATTTTTTTGTTTGTTACATATTTTTTTAATGGGTGAATGAATTTTAATGATTCTTATTTTATATGATAGCTAGTGCTTGCCGTGTAGTCCCATAAAAATTTACCTAAGATCGGATGAGTATTTTTGAATGCATTTTCTTGGAAATTGATATTCTTTCTTTATTAAGGTTAATTGTTTCACTTAATTTGACCCATTCGTATAACATCATGTCAATTAAGCTATGAAAAATCTAACCTTCAAACGCATCTAAACGCAAAGCTGCTTGCTCGTTCAGTCAAGTTCAACTTGCGACGCAGCGACCTAGAGTAATATAACACGAAACACGTGGAAACACCGGGAGCCATCCTTAATCTGTCATAACTCAAAATCTATTTACGTTAACATATTAACTGTTGCTCCCAACTTAGTTGCCATACTACATTTACACTTTGATAGTGATATTATAGCATAGACAGATAGACATGGGTACAGCACAGCATAAGAATGGTTTCAAACAAAAAATAAAATACGAAAGTTTTTTTTGTTGTTTTTATTAGCGAACGGTATAAGAGACATGTTTGCAAAAATAAATTTAAAAAATAATAAGAATTGTTCTTTAATCTACTCTATAAAAGTATTATAGTAACAGTAATAATCATGTAAACAAAAACATGCCAACAAATTATTTGATGTTACATTGGGATACATTTTAGCCACGACTTTCTAAATACTTAATGTACTCCTGCTCCCACCAAGCTCCCTTTTCTTCTTTTTCTTTAATTTCGTATACTATAGACTGCCAGTAACTCATACAGTCACATAAATCCTTTCAGTAGCTTTCGTGATAAACTAAGATATTTTTGCACAACCTTACAAACTTTTATATTACGATATTAGTAAGATTATCAAATTATTTTACAAAAATATGTTATGTATTTACATAACTTATATATATTTTATCATTACAGTTTGATGAAGACGGTAGGTTAGGCAGTTTGAGCCCAATTTTCGATGAAAACGGTTGATAAGTAGAATTTATGTGGGTAGGTTCAAAATGACACATAAGCGAATTTGGGGGCAACCAGTAGTAAGTAATAATTTAAAACAAAAACACTTATTCTCTTATTTTTGTTGATATATGTATATTGTCGCTACGAGTAAGTACTTGGTAATTTTTGCTAGTAAATACTAGCGGGGTTCAAGGAGCGTAAATTTGAATTTATTTTATTTATTTAAACGTATGACTACGAACTAATCTAAAGTGTTCAAAACATCGGGTTCTCTGAAATCTATTTTTGTACTTAATTCGAGACCAATCCAGTTAAACTGTGTTCATTTAAAACGTGATTCTCTGTACTCAGAAACATTATTTACCAGCGCAAGATTAAGATAATACTGTAGGCAAAATTTTCGAAAAATTAATATATTAATGAGGGAAAACTAATTTATCGCTGAGTGCTTAGAGATGAAAAATAATTAAATATTAATTTGCCAATTCCATGAACGAAATGTTTGCGGGCTCATAAAGTATTCAATTCATCTTGAAACGCCGACACTCGAAGTTTTGGGTTTCATTAGTTTCGTGTAAAGTGTTTGCGAGGGAATGTCATGGTCGAAGTGTATGTCTATAGGCTTCCGCATTTTGAACATGGAACTTCTAAGACATTTTGTAAAGTTTACTATAGTTTAATATAAACAGACAAAAATACCTTTGCCATTCTACTATATTAAAAGCAATTTCCTATTATAAAAGTGGCTATATATAAAATGAATATATGTAGCGTTATACGATGTAATGTTAGAGATATTAATAAGATCTATAAAATGTTAAGTTCTATGCTTAGAATTATAAAAACACTGGAAATCGTTATATATTAATACGTTCATATTTTTATAAATTTCTGTACTATTTATATTTATAGACGTCGTCA
Organism: Philaethria dido; assembly: GCA_033558755.1. Lineage (NCBI taxonomy): Eukaryota > Metazoa > Arthropoda > Insecta > Lepidoptera > Nymphalidae > Philaethria > Philaethria dido. Next base: position 5,693,880 of record JAKGSA010000005.1, on the reverse strand, counting down.
GTGGGAAGAAGTCCACTGCTGGACATAGGTTTCCCCCATAGAATGCCATGTAGAACGACTGGATGCCTCCTGCATCCAGCGCTTTCCCGCAATTCGGACTAGGTCGTCAGTCCATCTAGTAAGGGGCCGTCCCACATTTCGCCTTCCGGTTCATGGTCGCCACTCGAGAACCTTTCTTCCTCTTCGGTTGTCGGTTCTACGAGCGATGTGGCCTGCCCATTGCCACTTCAACTATAGAAGATATATTGTAGCAGTTAATAAAAATCATTTCTCTTTAAGTTTAACAATTTGTAGTTAGCTTTAATTAAATCAAATTTACGATCAAAATATTTTTTATTTACTTACCATTTTATTAATGTTTAATCGACTTCAATAAAAGAGGAGTGGTTCTTCACAAGAAAATCAATTGTATGTTATCGCATAATTTTTTACTGAGTGGACAAATTTTATTGATTCTTTTTTTAGATAATAACCAGTACTTCTGGCGTAGTTCCATTTCAAGTAAATTAAAATCTGATGAGTATTTTTTGAGTTATTCGTAATAACGATATTTTTAGTGTATTTTTGTTAAGATCTTAATTAAAATAAAACTCATACTATATATTCTAACTATTGTCATAACAATAATAATTATACAAGTGATTTGCTACAACTTTAGAGATACAAAGGCATTTATTCTCCCCAATAAGCATTAAAGTTGGTGAAACTTTGAATATAGCTCGAGGGGTGAACCATCAAACTTATAATCTATGGGTTCGCCTAGCATTATTAAGCAACTTCTTTGAAAGCTACCAGATTTACTTCACTCTTTAAGATGCTGCTGAGACCTTAATATTATTGCAAAATTAAGATGAGTGTAAAGTAAAAGGGATGTTTATGAGAGACTATTTGTTTGGTCTAAATATATTAAGATTTTTTTGATTGGAAGTATATATTTTTGTTATAAAGTATTTTCTGTATCTTGCAATAGAGAGAAAGCGAGAAAATTATGACATACAGTATACTTACAAAATTATATTTATTATATTTCACGTTTACACTAGTGTTATGTTCAGTGGTACGGGTAATTATGTACATACGTAAGCATATACAGAAAGCAATTGCCCACAACTGCGTTAATGACCCGTTAATTCTGTTGGTTAGACGAGCTAACACAATTTAACTTCTATCGTTCCGTAGCGATTGTTCTTAATGCTAGATCAACATTCTTTGCAACCACTAAATGTTAACAGAACGCTCACTGAAAACTATTGTTACTTTAAAAGCGTTGTTCATAGTGACTATTGTATTATTAAGTCACATATATATTGTTTGTTTAAAAAGTATCGAAATGTAAATAAGCCTACAGGCAGATTATTGCTGTTCCGTACGTTAAAATCGCCTCGATGCGTTTTACCTCAATAAAATCCAATAAGCTTACCAGCTTACTTATAGTATCAACATTGTTTCAATTTATTTCATTTTAAATACAAGTTTTTTGTACAGTAGACAATGTATTAGCAGAAGTAGCTTTTATTGTGGTATTCATATTTACTATATAAATCACTATATATTATTTTCACTTAGACAGATTACTACCAAAGTTGGCTGGTAGAGAGTGTTACGCATTAATCGAGCCTTGGTTGCACACTTGTTTTAAACGATGTGCAATAAAGAATTTATAATATAAATAAATTACAGTTATCAAGATATAATGTTTGTATTTATGATACTAGAGGAAGGTGACGTAAAAAGCATGAGGACCCCCCGGAGGGCATGCATGAAGAGGCTAATGACTGTGGACGAGGCGAAAGAGGTATGCAGTGACCGTAGCGTTTGGCGCTCGGTTCTCTCTGACTACCCCGCTAGGGATAAAGCGTGAAGTTAGGTAGGTACAGTTATCAAGTAAGGTCTATGAACATACCTAGGATTAAAAAAATATTGACATGTTTTCCAGGATAACATGCGGAGATGCGGTTTTAATCAAACAAACTCAAGTTTAACATTCAGCAATGGTGAAATTTCTATACGGTTATTAAAACTTTCGTTGTTAGCAACTCTGTGCATTAAGGAACAACTTTACATAACTTTGTTATCTATAAAGAATTTGGAAAATATTCAATAGAAGGGAGGAAAAATAATAATATTTAGAATATAATTGAAAAATATATAATATGTATATTCTTATGTCAATTTCAATTTAGTAAATATTTATTATTTTAAAAAGTGTTAATCACTTAGGATAAGAGATGGATGTTATAAAATTTTTAAATAACAGATTTCCAAGTTCAGATACAACTACGTTCAACAAACATAGATTTCTAAATACATTTTTAGAAAACGTATAGAAATTTAGAGCGCAGCGGGGTTCGAGCCAGCGTCTCTTAGAGACCATCCATGCGCTCTAACCGCTAAGCCATGTGTTCTAATGCAGCTGCGTAGAAATTCTTATACGCTCGTTATTACTTACTTTTATTATTAGCATATCTCTGTCTCTATACGATTCTATCATGAAAATCCAATCAGAGGCTAAATTTAAAATTGAGTAATACTTTTGTGTGGGTATTTTAGACGAGCCTTCTTTCATAAACTCTTTTAATTGTTTCTTGGATATTTCTCAGCATTCTTGTTACTTAAAGACTAACTGCTTCACGTATGATTTCAAAAACCTCATCTAGACCTATTCTAGGAGTAACCTACACTCTACGAATATATAAGAATTTTAGTGGCTTAACCTCATCTTACTAGTTTACTTTGATCTGGGATAGCCATTTGGAATGCAGTAAGATACAATGTTAGCAGTGCTGGAGACCAATCACGAATTAGAGTGCCCCATTATAAAGCCAACAAGATACCAAACTCTATGGTTAACTCGTTTTGCATTTCTGATCTCACTGCTAAATTATTTCTAAGGAAATTTCTATCCCTTAGGATAGAATTATTCTTAAATAATTCCCATTATTAAGTTTGTTATAATTGAAAATTATGTTAATTTGAAAGCAAATGAACACTATTATATAAAGCAAACGTTTTGAAAATATTAAAATGAGTTCAACCTTCTAAATAAAGCTAAACTTTTGTTTACCAACTAAACTAAACATAAAACTCTGTTTAATACAAACGATGCTTACTATATTTAGTATTGTTATCATTTTGATAATACTCTTTGCGAAACAAGCCAAATATCTTTACTACTCTTTATAATTTTAGGTGTCATTCAAGAGATTTAATTGGAAATAGTTAACTCATGTTCACTAAAAAGGTAAGAATATCATTACTTGATACGATTGAAAAACTAATGTGTAAGCGAGATGACGTTATTACTACTTAAGATTTAATAATACTTTATATGAAGGCGTACCAACGCAGAGGATATAAATTTAAACATACACTTTAATATGTAGCTACATAAATTTTAATTTTGTTTTAAGCTTAGTATATACTGTACTTTTCTTATGAACGTTAGAAACTCTTCAGTTGCTATATGACCTGTTTTAAAATTAACAGTTATTATTTAAAAAAAAATAAAACATTATATATAGCTTTTCTTGGTACGCATACCCCTTATCATATACTAGTTAATGTCCATAAATTCGTTTCCGTGGATTTTATTACTTTTTTCATACTACTATTATGATTCTACAAATGGCTACCTACCTACCTAACTACACGCTTTATCCCTAGCGGGGTAGGCAGAGAGAACGGAGCGCAAAACGCTATGGTCCCTGCATACCTCTTTCGCCTCGTCCACAGTCATTAACCTCTTCATGCATGCCCTCCGGGAGGTTCTCATGTTTTTTACGTGACCTTCCTCCAGTATCATTGACACTGTGTTCTCGAAGGTCAACTAAGGTCCTACAAATGCCTGTTTTCTAAATAAATTTTACCATGTATCTGGCGCAGCTATACAAGAAAAATATATCAATCACAGACAAACAGTTAAAAAAAAATAGAATACATTTTATTCTATTATGGTTTTTAAGTCTCCCTTAATTATATTATTTTCGTAAATATTTTCAATGTACAGACATACTAATTTAACCGTTTTCTTATAGATATCCATCCAGTGTCTACTTATTATTGTTAGTTGATTGAGGGGTTAGTGATTATGACAGGCAATTATGGGGTGAGTCTATGTATTTATTCTAATTCCAATTATTGCTTTCTATGATTATGTATATATTAAGGAATAAATCTAATATACATAATGACAGTATACTAATTAACATAGTGATAAAACCGATTAGCATAATTTGAGAATTTACTACTAGTTCTATACATTCTAAACATATATATATAGATATCGTTATATCTATGATGGATGTATGTGAATTTGTGTGCGTCGAAATTCTGGGAACCAGTAATGTTCTTATTGCTTGTGTCGATAGAGAATTTCATACATTTCGTCGTTTTCAATATAGTGTCCTTTAGGGGTCATCGTGTGGGAAATAGAATGTTGGCTAAATGGAATAGAGAAACATGTTTTTTTTTAATGGCCTGATTTTGCTATGATTTTTTTTTTTTTTTTTTATGGATACCGGATGGCAAACGAGCAGAAGGACCGCCTGATGGTAAGTGGTTACCTTCGCCCATGAACATCTACAACAAAAGAGATGTACTAGATGCGTTGCCAACCTAGAGGATACAGATGGAAAGGGAGGATAATGTAGTAGTCCGCTATCGGCACCACCACATTTTGGGGAAAGAATGGGTGGGAAAGGGGAAAACCTGGCTTACATGCCATCGAACCGGAACACATCATAAGATATTTGGCGGTTCGTGTTTGACATGATAGTGGTCGCGAGCCAGACGGAGGACGAACCTCCTACCACCAAGAGAAATGAGAGGCGCAAAATAATGTGCCAGTGTCACGTATAGTAGACAAAACACGAATGACATAGGGCAGTAAATTTTGATGAATATTATGACCTGATGAAATATAAACATTTGATAGACTGGTCTGGTTCAAACGCCAAAACAAACAAAAAACTACATTGGTAATATACCTACATGGCAACAAAAAATACTAAATAAAAATGAGAAATGAGAAAAAATAAGTGAACACCGTTTCAAGTAGACTTCAAAATCAATAGATATATAATGAAAGTGTTTGTTTTCCCAGCATTTGAAAAATACCGAACGTATCGTGGTGGGACTATTCGATGCACAATAATTTTTAGATTGTGTCGTTTCTAAAATTCATGCAGCCATTTTTACTTTTTCAATTTACTTTTATCATATAAACATATCTTATACCGCCCGCCATTAAAAAACAACACTCTGGCAGTTTTGTTATCATTATTTTTGTTTTTTTCTCATGTTATTCTTTGTCTATAACATGGAATATATAATTGAGGGATATGAGAAAAAGAAACACCAATTAAATATGAATATATATTTTTTAAATGCAATGAAGTTGCGGGGTGATCGTCGCATTCTATGTCATTGCTAATTGATATTAATAATGACAAAATATAATATAAATTTAGTATAAAAATAAAAATTATTGTTAAAATCTTGGGCTGTGTCGTATACTTAATTTGAATTGAAATTATAAAAATAATCACAAAATATATTACTTAAACGGGAACTTAAGTTGACATTGCGCTTCAATTATTTTGCGGCACTTACAAAATTTCCGTTATCATGACTGTGAAGTTAACTTATCTTAAGTATCCATTAATGGTAAAGCGATAAGGTTGATATTTTATAAATTATACCAAAGGTTATATTATATAAATTATAATTATAGAAAAGTAAATTGTTGTAAATATAATGGGGTCATTGCATACATATATTTAAGAACACTGTTATTGTTCACTACAATCGTTTTCGCTAGAGGACAAAAGTTTTGTTTCAGGAACCTTGCACGTTTCCATTACAATCTAGTTTTCGTCGAATTATAAGATAAAATAAGAGGATCAAAGGCCGTTTTGTATCACCAAAGTAAGTCTGTTTTTTTTTTCATATAAATAATATCGGTTAACAGTCAAATGTGTTTGGACATATCTCCATCACCAACCAATATTTTTTTTACAATATTTGCGCGTATTTTTTAAGAATGAAAGCTTTCCATGACCTACATTGAATAGATATGTAAAAAAAAGACCAAGGACATAATAATCACATTAAAGATTGTTAAAATTATGAATATAATATATATATTCATAATTACTATGAAGGAAATGGCAGAAAGTTAAGTTTATTTTTAAAATATATTAAAATGGTGTATTTTAATATATTATATAATTTATTCATTTTTGAGAAAAATATTTTCTACCACTTGCCACTTTTCCTCATTATGTCTCTCATTATATTTTCCTTAATTAAGATGTTTTCAAAAAGCGAAAATGAAACCCTTGAACGCTCGTTGAATTGATCCAACCTCATTGCCACACCTTATTCTTTAAGTAATAAACAAGTTGTACATACAAAAATAACTTTTTAATTTGCCTTTTGTTTGTATTTAAACTTCGTTTTCACGTTGTATCCCGCGCACAGCAGGGTAGGCAGAGAGAACCAGAGAACCTAGTGTTAAGACACTCGGTTCCCTTTTAACATTTCCGCAGAATTGAGTCATTGTGTGCTGAGTAGCGGAACTCAACGCCGCGCTTTGCCTTGTTACCAGAAAGAGAAAATGAAAACACTAAACAATACTTAATAGTTTTATTTCCTGGTGAGGGAATCGAACCCACAGCCTTTATATTCACACGCTTGTGCCATGACAGGCCTTTTCAACTTCCTAACATTTAAAAAGAAGCACCACCACCACATACCACATAATGGTAAATTTCGATCGAGCTCTGTACGTTTTCTTCCGAATTGATTAAAGCTCATTTATGTTACTACGCCGTTTAAGGAAAACTTTGTATAAAACAAACTTTCCTTTTTGATAATTTGAATTGTCCGTAAAAATATTTAATTTCTTTACTTCTCAATAAAATTGTTATTTGTTATTGACTTGAGCATTCATAATTCAAGAAGTTTACTATAGAAGTTTAGAATACTACTGGAAACAATTATTCTATAGGAAAGAATTTTATACATGTTTCATTATACTTGTATATAATTAAGATTTATTAAGTAGATCTTATGTACTTTTAATTAATATAATTGTTTAAGCTATTTTAATGAGATTAATTATATATATTTTAGAATTTTAGAAAACCATGTCCATTTTCATTAAAAGATGTTAATATAGAAAAAGAAAATCCCTGCGGAATAAAGCGTGAAGTAAAAAAAATATAAATTTTATGTTAGCCTTTATGTTATTTCGATTATTTAATGAACAATTGAATATAACAAGGTAATAACATTTTAATATGTACTATATGTGTCTTGTTAATTAAATTAATGACATGTCTTGTAAAAGATTTTCTATTAGAATTGGGACAAATGTTAAATTTAAGGTTTAAATATTTTTTTATATATTGTACAGATTTTTGAAGATTCTAAAGTGTGTTTGCAAAACAAACTAAGAGATTTGAAACTAGTTATTACTACTATACATTTTCTATCATGTTTTTTCATTTTTTGTGATTATTATTTATTGCCATTATTTCGTACTTGGTAAGTAAAATCGTCCTTCTCATTTTTTTTATTGTTATCGATACCAGTGGCGAGGCGTCCATACAAATCGATTCCCACCGGCTTGCCTAACTTTTCAAAGTTCAAATATGAGACAAGAAGAAAAATAGAAAAAAAAGGCTCGCCAGTAAAATGTGGAGCTCCAAAAAACAAAGTCAAACAAGGTGTGAGAGCTAAAAAAAGGTCGCCAAGAAAATATGGGGCATAAAAGTGCAAAAAAATAGGCTCTGAAACCTTTTAGACCAAACAAAAAAAGATTATCGCCAAAATTCCATTGTGAAGTTACCAAATAGCTTGACATCCTATACCACTTTCCCTAAATATATGGGCTTCCCTAAAAATTACCGACTTCCCTAAATATACATCGGCTTACCTTAATTTACCGGCTAGTCTAACTAAAATTTTCACTCTTCGCCACTGATAGATACACATACAAATTAATATAAAATTAAATTCAAAATTTATTAAATTCAGTTAGGCACTCAACTATTCTACAATATGGACTATTTTATAGAGTAGTTGTGAAGCTGGTCGTTCCTCATATAACAACAAAACATTCATTCCTCAAATAACATCTTGGAATCTTAAAACAATATGAGAAGCTTTGCTTAAATTGCCTTCTAAACCCTTTATGTTTCATCAAACAGCACAATGTTATAGAGGCAATGATGAAAATGTTATAAAATTGTATTGAAATTGAATTGTGTGAAATTGCATTCAAAATCATTTGTTTTCTATTAGCAGTTACGTTTGAAATAAAATTTCAAACAAATGAGAAATAAATGTCAGTTCGGTTTAGTTCTCTAGTTATCGTTCTGTAGCGTACCAATCGAGAACAGATTATTTTGCCGGATTATTTTTTGTTTTTTTTTCAATATAACTAAAAACTGTATCTGGACATAAAATATTTTATTTAATTCTACCAGCCGTATTTGACTATTCTCCGTCGTTTCTCTTTTAATTATATTGGTTTCTATATAAATACTGATAGAATATCTGTAATCATTTTAATGACTTATCTTTAACAGTTATTAAAACAATATATAAACATTTGTTATAAGTTTGGAGACAGCTGATGCAAGAATTGCGGTCCGTTTTTCTTAAATGCCTTAATATACTACTTATAAGATAACAAAGATTAAAAAGTAAAAGTAATTATAATTATTCTAATAATATAACCTAGATACAAATTATAAGCGACTACCTCTGTATGTATGATTGACTGTGATTTGCATAATAATACTATTTTCTTACAGCAAGAAAGTGAGCTAAGTCATTTTATAATTAACTTTATGACGTTATCATTCAGTATTCAAAGAACTTCAAAACCGGCTAGAATGGAAGAGTCGTTATGCAAAAACATAATTAATGAATTCACAGAACCCCTTTTGAATATCATTGATTTTTGTCTAGATAAATTTCAAAAATTATTATACCTATTATTATTAGTTTTTTATTATATTTTAATTTATTGTAAATGTATTTTTAATAATTTAAAATATATGTTTTTTATATAATACTTATCCCATAGAAATTTCTTATCATACATTTTCTCTGCCTACTTTTACTTAGATTCTAGTCTCTGTTTTAATAATGAAATATATTCAAAGCAAACTGTTATCAACAACAGTGCAAAAATAGAAATTAAAAATTAAAAAAAAAATTAACAATATTATATATATATATATATTATAATTTATGAACACCAAGGTAGGTGTAAAATATTTTTAGCCAAAAAGAAGATAGTTAAATCTTTAAATATATCATTTGCTATTTGTCAAGCTTTGTTTTGATTTTAAAGATGTTTACTTTTAGTAGTAAAGACGTAGCAATGCATCAGATTGAACTTGTTACGACTTTCCATTGTCCTAAATAGGAGCTGTCGTTGATAGCCGGACGGTGCAATTGCTACTTCCTGAGTGCATTGGGAATAACGTTATATAAAATACCTACCTCGTATATATTCAAGGTTAATAGAATCATTCGTCAACATCGTGATCTATAGATATTTTCCTCTTCAAATTATACATTAAACCAATCACTTACATATTATAATATATATACTAAAAAGGTTATATATATATGTAAAAGGGCTCTGTACTCTGTTCGCATTGTTCGTGCATGTATGGAAAAAAAAATTAAAATATCCAATTAACGTATGATTTTTTCAATAATTCAGTCAATCATCGCCTGCAACGGCTAATATTATAATACACAATAAAAGCCACTTTGCTACATGAATTGCATTTTAAATCATCAATCGTGTCTATGTCAAATATATGGTCAAAATATGGATAGGTAGACAAACTCCTTTGCAATATAATTTCTCTATTATCTTCTACTTCATATTTTATAAATACGTAAAATATTATTTGACAGTCTGACTATAAGCGCGATAGTTGTGGGATCGATTCTCCCTCAGGACAATAATTATATCATTATATCTTCATTTTACCTCTTTGGTAAGACTAAGGACGGCGTTGGGTTCTGCTTTCAACATACACTTTTTTATTTCGAGCAGAAACCAGAAAAAGGAGTGTGTTGTCGCAAGGTTGTCACCATCTCTCATCACCTACTCGAAAAAAAGTCGTGTTGCTGTATTTTATATTAAATATTATTATTACCTATTCAACTGACTCATTTACAGACATTGTTATGCATATGCATAAGTAGAAATAAATGTGACTTTATGAGATGGACCAAAAATATAATTGAAAAAAAACTATATATATATATTCAGTTCTTTTCATTTAGCGTCTCGTTCATTTTATGTTATTAAGATTATTTTTTATACATATTTGAAACGAGTACATATTGTGATGTTTTTTCATGTAAAACAAGTAATGCTCTGAAATTTATTTAGTGATTATAATATCTGTGTAATCAGTATATAAGCTATGTATACTTTTATAAAACATTTTTTAACTTGTTAAATGTTATTTTTAATTGTTATTTTTACTTTTGTAAAAATAACAATTAAAAATAACATTTAACAAGTTAAAAAAGTAAAAATAACATTAAATAATAGTAAGTTAAAAAAGTAAAAATAACATTTAACAGTCGCTATAGCGACTGTTAAATGTTATTTTACTGATGTGACTTAATAAAAGATCAATGTTGTGTTCAAACACATTGCTGAAGCAAATTGATAAAATAATGCATTTTCACGCTTTATCCCACATAGTTTAGTCAGAGAGAGCCAAGACACTAAATTCGCCGCTTTCGGTATTGCGTGTTGAGTGATGGAACTCAACGTCTCGCTTTGCCTTGTCATTCCTTGTCTTAACACTTAATTCTTTCTGGCTAACCCGTTTGCAGGAAAACCGCAGTTTAAATAATTATTATAAAGATAACAAAACGTATAAGTTTTTTGTAGCTATATTCATCAGATATAATTAATTTAAAAACCAAAACCTTTTTATATTTGAGTATCATTCAGTTCTTGTTGTTATGACTGCGGACTCATTTGTCTTTTCATGCGCTATTATTTGGAAACCGCCATTTTATGGAAACTTCGACTGATTGTGACTGTCATATTTTATTATGTCTTTATTATGTTAAGTATTGAATAATTTTTAACCGACTTCGAAAAAGGTTGAGGTTATAAATTCGACTGTACTTTTGCGTGTGTGTGTGTGTGTGTATGTGTGTTACCGCATAGCTTTATACTGGGTTAAGTCATTTTGATACATACATACATACATAGCTTCATGCTGCATCCCGCATATAGCAGGGTAGGCAGATGGAACCTAGTGTTAAGACACTTCGTTCCCCACTTTCCGCCGAATTGAGGTATTGCGTCATTTTGACGTTTTTTTATATTAAATTTTTAATTTTAACAGTAATTTTTGAGTTATTCGTAATAATTGTACTTTCTAGTGCATTTTCTTTGAAATCGATTTTTCTTTTTTTGTCAAAATTTTAATAATTCTGTTTATAGAGCTAAACTAATAATTGTTGGTAATATTTTTACATAATTTGAGTTAGTTCGGATTGTGAAAGTTTAAATGGTATGGCATAAATAGATATAATAAAAAATAATAAGATTTATGCCTGTTTTTTGAAGTATTTATTTCGTATAATTAGATCATATATTGGATCATATCTTTATAGCAGAACTATATAGAAAATACCAATAAATATAAAATAATGAAATAAGAAACTTTGTTTGTATATTTTTTAATTGTGTATCAAACAACTATTTTTTAAGCTTCACGCTGTATCCCGCATATAGCAGGGTACCAGATACCAGGTAGGCAGAGAATCATAAAACCCACTTTTAATACACTCCGTTCCCTTTCCGTTCACCACCCAACTTATAATTGAAAATGTTATGATAAACATTAATTTATTGCTAAAATATTTACTATAAAGTAATTTTACTCAAAACTAATATGTCAAAAACAAAAGCTTTACAATTTCTAAAAGTATTTTGAAATTATATCATCACATAGTCTTATGTCGCTAATTTCAAAGGTACACAGAACCTTCAGCACCTCACTGTAATTTAATTTATAGTATATTTGAGCAAACCCTTTCTACTATTTAGGTAAAATAAATCACGTTTGGCAAAGTTAAATTTAACAATTATTTTATATATATGTAGGTACACTCAAGGGTCGTCATATTTATTTCGTTATTACTTGAAAGATGTGATTATCAGGAATATCAGGAATATCATTTTTGTCAGCTGTTGCTTAATTTGTAGAGACCCTAAAGTAAAATTTGGAAATGTAAAAGGAGTATTTGTAAATTAATATAATGTGTTCTTATAAATTAAACAAAATTAAACATAATCCTCGAATAAAGTATCCAGGGTTAAAAATAGGTTACACTTTTGATATTAAAAGCATTTTTTCTTCAAATATATATTGGAATAAAATGTACTACACATAGTGAAAATATTGAGTTTGCCAGTTGAACAGAATTACAGCAATATCTCTTCAATAAATATCTTACTCAACTCATTAATGTTTCATCGCAATCGGATGAAGGAAGCGCGTGTACATAAAATACGAACATTTCATTTGTGTACCATCTAAATCGGTAATGAAATTTTAGAGAAATTATTGCAAATATAATAATAATATCTATAAAACTCTTTAAGGTGCAAAAGGCGGCTTTGTCCCTAAAGGTGATCTTTTACAGGTTAACCTACATATTTATTGGTTATGATTTCATAATCAATTCCTTTTTTTTTTGTCTTCATCCTGTATCCCGCATGTAGCGGGGTAGGCAGAGGGAACCAGAGAACCTAATGTTAAGACACTCCATTCTCTTTCAACAATTCCGTTCCCCACTTTCCGCCGAATTGAGGCATTGCGTGTTGAGTGGCGGAATTCAACTCCGCGCTTTGCCTTGTTACCAAACCCAAGAAATGGAAATACTAAATTTTACATTTCCTGGAGTGGGAATCGAACCTACAACCTGTCGCGTTTATAGTTGCACGCTTGTGCCTTTGCGTCACGACAGGTGCTATAATCAATTTAATATTTATAATAAAAATAGTATTTAAGACCAAAAAACTAAGAAGTATTTATTTAGTTTTAGTATCGTTTGTACTTTATGTATACTTTTTTTTAATGTGAGCTGTACCCCGCACATAGCAAGATACGCAGAGGGAAACTGAAAACATGATGTTAAGACACTCCCGTTCTCTCTTGATATTTCCGTTCTCCGCTTTTCGCCGAATTGCGGCATTAAATGGTAGAACACAACGCCTACTTACCAGAGCGAGAAAATGGAAATACTAAATATTATTTAATATTTTCATTTCCTGGAGTGGGAATCGAACTAACAACCCATCGCGTTTATAGTCGCACGATAGGTAATGTTTATTTAGTTTAAATATCTTTTGTACTTTATGTATACAAAAGAGGTAAAAAGCACAACTTTTAACACGTGTTGGTTAAGCTTATTTAAAAAGGACGTGACCACGGCGACACAAAGCGTAGGAAGTTAAAGACAAATTAAATTATACCAGTATAAAATCTAATTATGTAACTTTTAAAAGAATTCCAACGAAAATTCTAGCATGGTTATTATTAAATGCAGGATTTTGCTTGGAGATTACGGTTTCTATATATCTACATATTTTTCTTTATATCACTAACAAATTCATTTTATAAGTATGAATTACGCAAACTTACATTACGTATACTTGAAAAACCATTTTATACTGAGATAATTAAATTTTTAATAAAAAAATACTGACCTAAATAAAATACATTAACACTAAAAATTATTACGAATAACTCTAAAACTACTAAATCTTAACAAAATTTAAATAGGACTACATCGGAAGTACTATCTATCTTATAAAAAAAATCATCAATATTGATTCACTCAGTAAAAACTTACACGGTAACATATATAAAAATACAGTCGAATTGAGGACCTCCCTTTTTTAAAGTGAGTCAAAAGTATGCCTTAAGTCATTACTAATTTATTTTATTTTTTCCAAAGAAATTTAGCAACCAAAAAAGGAGACCAAAGAAAGAGAGGGTCGAGGACGTAAGAGGGTCTGTTTCCTGAACTCGTTCAACCTTATAATTTTGAATTTCCGTAAATTATTTTACTTGTATACCTGCGTTAATCAAATGAAAATATATTTATTCTAATTTTTTCTTTACTTATTAGATTTTAAGTGAATAAGTGGGGAACGGATTTGTTGAAAGAGAACGGAGTGTCTTAACACTTTGCGTATAGTAATGTTGATTGCTTTCGTAAATCTCATGAATGTAGCACAGCGTTTTAATTTAAATGTTACCATTCTTATAGTGAAAATATGATTATGATTTTTTGCACATTTATACTTATAAATTAAGCGTTAAACTCAAATTTTTGAGTTTAATTAAAATTAAAAATAATAATTAAGTACTAAACTTAAAATAGGGTAATTTCAAATTAAATAAAAAAGATATTCAATATTTTAAACTTGTGTACTTCAGATGCCTCTCATCTTAAAACCCGTAAACCACCCGTTTATCTGTTAAAGAACAGTATTTCTAAGATTAGATAAAGTAAGAATCTGTTCTTAACCCATTAAGCATGAATGATCATATCTTTGAAGTTTATATTCCTTGATATAATATATAATATATAAATTGTCGTGGCGCAGAGGCACAAGGCTGCAACTGTAAACGCAACAGGTTGTAGGTTCGATTCCCACTGCAGGAAATGAATCAAAGTCAAATTCAAATAGTTTTATTCAAAATAAGAAGTTACATGCTTCATTTTATGAACGTCAAATAATTTAGCACCAGTTCACTAATCAATAATTAATGCCTTAGACCTGAGGAGAACCGGTGGAAGAAACTCAGCGGGACTATTTTAAAGCATTCGTCAATTGCTTTACAATATATTCAATTATATTTAGTATTTTCATTTCCTATATCTGGTAACAAGACAAAGCGCGGCGTTGAATTCCGGGGAAAAGTGGGGAAAGAAAATTGTTGAATTAGAAAGAGTGTCTTAACACTAGGTTCTCAGGTTCCCCCTGCCTACCCTAAATATATATATATATATATATATATATATATATATATATGGCCAAAGGTCACATAGCTTTGGTACCGTATCCCCTCCCCTCTAAATGGGGAGAGAGACGACCTGATATTAATAGAAAAAGACATGTCGATATATATACAAACGTAAGAAAATCTTGCCAGCGCGATGTAGAACGGATTTCTAAATACAGCGACATCTGTTGACGAATTTTAAAAAGTCCTCAATAAACTATTATTCTCTTCATTTATCTCATCCCCAACCTAAGAATGACACTTCAATATTATGTTTTTTTTTTATTTTAATGTTTGTGAGGATTCACGTATATTCTGCTCTTTTATTATATAATATATTTTTTTTATTTTTTTTTAACTTCATGCTGTAACCCGCATATAGCAGGGTATATAGGATAGGCAGAGGGAACCAGAGAACCTAGTGTTAAGACACTTCATTCTCTTTCAACAATTCCTTTCCCCACTTTCCGCCGAATTGAGGCATTGCGTGTTAAGTGGCGGAACTCAACGCCGCGCTTTGCCTTGTTACCAAACCCAAGAAATGAAAATACTAAATTTTACATTTCCTGGAGTGGGAATCGAACCTGTCGCGTTTACATTCGCACGCTTGTGCCATATATATATATAACGTCGGGGATATTTTTCCAAATAGCTTGAACGTGTACTACACAAGATGAATTTTTAACGACCCAGTTATGGAGGAGGCAAAATAAGTGAATTTCGGGCTGTAAGTATGATTTTTGAAACAGTCTAAAATTGAAAACGGAGTGTCTACATGTAAAATTAGTCTGCTTACCTTGTTATTGGCGGGAGATGCCTAACTGCTTTAATTATTGTTGCTTATGTACTGCCTTAAATTGTTTAACTAAAAAAAATAGTAATATATACAATTTTATAGTAGGCTGAATATAATGTTATTTTATCTATTGTGAAATCTTGTCATGTGTCGTTTTTCCAATGTTGGTAATATCGAAATTCACCTTAGATTCTACATTTCTCTTAAGCTCGTTTTCGCCATAAAATACTCGTAGATTATCGGATCAACCAAATAGTTAAAGAAATTTCAGTCATATATCGTAGCTGACATATTTTCATCGTTCGAGGCCTACAGGAAAAAGTCACCGCTGCTTATAATACGTGTGGTATGGATGTGTCTACGAATGATTCCTTTATGACTGCCTTCGTTATTCCCATTTGGATTGACATCACCCTACTTAGGCGCGTGTTTTAGAAAGTAGGTCAATTATGTAACCATAGATTTGGTGATTTGTTTTGAAGCTACAACAACATATAGTATAGTATAATCTATTTTGCATCATAATACATTTTTAAAGACACTAGGTATAGCATTAGCGCAGATGCGATTTTTATTTTAATTTCTAGCAACGTGGGCGTGTTCGACTTATATTTATGATGAGCATGTAGGAGTATCATGAAATATATATATATAAAGTTTCAAATCAAGCTCCAGTAAATTGTTATCAATGTGTTGTTCTCTAATTTCAAGACTTTGTTACTGTTGTATGACATAATTAATCTCTTATCTTTTATTAGATGGTTAAAATTTTAGCTTTGTAACTTTTAGTTAACATTTGTTATTTTTGAAAGTACAGAGAGATTATAAGATTTAACATTAAATTAATAATTAAAGAACTATACAATAATAGCATAAATACAAAGGAAATTTAAAAATATATAAATATACACAAATTAACATTTGCTTTACCCTAGTATATAATAATAAAGTTATTTGCACCACTTTTAACGAATAGCTTTATAAAGTGTTGATTTTTACTTAGCTTCTCGTTTCACATCTGACGTTTACATCATCATGTCAAGATTGAAAAATTGTCAGTCAGAAAATAGCGTGAAGTAATCAGTATGGGTAATTACATCGTGTACGAGTTTCGGGCCATGACAAGCTTGAAATAAGGTCATCGATTTAAAAAAAATGTTTTATAAGACTTTGTATGTAAATGATACCAATTGTAAGCAGAACAGATTATTTAAAATATTGAGTTTATATATTTCATATATAAGGTTAGTGAATATATTATTTATTTTGAAATAAATAAGTAAAAAATATATAGTAAACTTCATCATCTTCTAAAAATTTATACTTTCTACTACTACTATAATGAAATAAAGCTTTTACCAAAAAAAAGAAAACCGATTTCAAAGAAAATGCACTTAAAGGTAACATTATCTCAAATAGCTCATAAACTACAGTTCAGATCTCATCTTAATGGGACCATATCGGAAGCACTAGCTGTCATATAAAAAAAATCTAAAATTTGTGCACCTAGTAAAAAGTTATGCGGTACACATAATAGAAACACAGCCGAAATAATAAATCTCTTTTTTTTTAAATCGATTAAAAAGTTCTGAATCCTTGTTTACCATCAATCACAAAAAGGTGACGTGGAACGTAAATCGTAATTGAATTGTCGCTTGTTATATCTATATGTACACCGATTATAAAATTTAAATTCTTTTACGCATTAATTCATTCATCTTTGAAAAAAATTAGAATAAAAAATGAATTGACGACTTGCATGGACGACGACGATATCGCGCAAAAATGGCGTTCCAGAAAATTACTGTTTTAATTTTTCGTTAGAATTTTGAAGTGGACGTTAAAAGACTTCATCTGTAATATATTGTTATAACAGAAGCTTTTATATGATTTTTATGTATTTTAATACTTTACTAATTCGTTTTTTGCAAGGAATAATTAAATTTAAGTTTATTAATGCTATTTTTAATTAAATTTAAATTTACTATTGCCTAACTGTGACATACCACTTTTCTCCATACATATTTTTAATATGAGTTGAGTATTTAACGACATAAATATGAGAAAAAAATTTAAAAAAATGTTCTTAATATGTATAAAAATTACAATTGAATTTATATCTATTTATTATGAACCACATGCTAGAAACCCAAAGATAAATTTCAATTTCCCCTTGAACAAGAATTAAAAGGCAAGTTTTGCCACAGAACAATATAACGGCCTCCAAGTTATATATATATA
>JAKGSA010000005.1:5650819-5675356 GCA_033558755.1 Philaethria dido | reverse complement strand
TTGGTAACAAGGCAAAGCGCGGCATTCAGTTCCGCCACTCAACACGCAATGCCTTAATTCGGTGGAAAGTGGGAAACGGAAATGATAATAGAAAACGGAGTGTCTTAACACTAAGTTCTCTGGTCCCCTCTGCCCACTCTTCTATGTACGAGATACAGCGTGGAGCTAAAAAAATACTTAAAATAAATAATACTATTCTACAATAATATCTAATATAAATTATTTGGAAGCAGCGTACGGTATTTAAATAGGTCGCGATATCATTCCTTTTAACAAAATTTGCTTCGTTGTGTTTAGTTCGTTACTTTATTAAAGGGTTTCTTTTAGCTTCTTTATAACAATTGATTAATCTAGTGACTTAAATTATCATTTTTACATTTATTACAATTTAGATGTCTTTTACAGATTGATTAATTATATGGAGTAGGAACTTAGTGTTAAGACACTCCGTTGTCTATTTTCCACTCAGTAAAAACACATAAATTGTTGGATAAAGGAATCTTACATGCCATAAATAACTGTAAGATTAAGCGAGGATCAAAACCACGACTATGGTGTGTACAGTTATGACATAATAACTAACTATTTATGTACATTCAAAAATTAATTAAGACTTAAAAGATTTAATTAGGCCAAACTTTAAATAAATTTTAATCGCAGACGACTTTCTTAGAAAATTAATAAATATTCTCGATACGCAGTAAATAGCACTAATATAAATATTTTATTGGATGTTTTTGTTAATGAAGTAATTGTAAAGGCACACCTGATGTTGAACTGTTATCATGGAAGGATACTTCGAAATGGTTACCTTACCAAAACTATTTAATTTGGTGAACAAATATTTACGCGTTCGCTTGCGAGTATCGAGAGTTATTCACGTTAGGTCAGAGACCACTTGATAATATATTATGTTTGTGATACTTTAATAAGTATATTGATGTTTATTTAACGTTACCAATAGTTAATGTCTGTCGTGGCGTAGAGATACAGGCGTGCGACTGTAAAACAACAGGTTGTGGGTTCAATTTTCACTCCAGGACATTTCCTGGTTCTTAAGTATTTTCATTTTCATTGTTTGGCAATAAGGCTAAGCGCGGCGTTGAGTTCCGCCACTCAACACGCATTGCCTCAATCTTGCGGAAAGTGGGGAACCAAATAGTTGAAAAGGAGCGGAGTGTCTAAACACTAGGTTCTCAGGTTCCCTCTGTTTACCCTGCTATATGCGGGTTACAGCGTGAAGGTAAAAAAAAATTCTTTGAGCGCATTTTATTTCAAGTCGGTTCTCTTTTTTTAAATCTATTATTATGGTGTTTTAGGCTGTTTTCATTCATGCTCATTCTTTTTTTATATAACTTAAAATATTATGTATATTATATGTGATTGTATTGCACTCGTATGTACGAGTATATGCAATTCTCATAAGCAATAAACCTTGATTAGTTATATGCAGATAGACTACGGTCTAACTATACGTAAGGCGTATAACTATACTATAGTTATGTAATACAGCAAAGGTTTTTTTCCTTTCTTAATATTTTATTTTCTACTTAACTGAGAAACATAAAATATGTTAAATTACGCGATTCCAACATACAAATTTTGCTTAGCACTAATGTCATTAGTGACATCAACGAACGTATCAAACTTTGCTATGTTTTATTTGTTCAGTAAACCCAACTATTTAGTTAAAAATATATTTGAACTTATTTTGAACGGCTTAGTTATAAATATTTGTTTTAAATATAGGATGCCTAAAAATTTAAAAAGGACTGACCGGGTTGGATTATCTATACTTGTTCTATATAAGCAAATATAAAAATGCGTTTGTTTACTTGCCACAGAAAAGAAAATGTTAGACAATATAAAATGTAAATGTTAGATAATAGAAAATGTAAGACTACTCTTATGAGTCTACAAAATCATAAGTATTTTTAACATTCCTCGGTTCAAACCAAATTCATAACCATCGCATACAGAACTTCAACAGAGCTATTCACTTTAGAGAAAAAAAAGTTATATATTAGAGGCCATCATGGCGCAGTAGGACACCGTTGAACTGTAAACGCGATCGACTGTGGGTTCGATTCTCAATCGGGGAAATCATTAAAACAAAATCATTTTTCCGTTCTGGTAAGACAAAGTTATTGAGTTCCGCCACTTCACACGTTGATGTCTTTTTTTTATTTATTTAGATTTACAAATATTTTTTTATAATTAACACTACAAAAAACCACTCAGGTTTATCTCGAGTGCCATATTCGTCCTCATTTATTAAATTGCATTTATATAATATTTTTTTTAACAATTGCTTAATATTCATATGAGTAATTTTCGCTCTTATATTATATTCTTAGCTATATAGTAAGGAACTATGTATGCCCTGGTGCGCTTACCGTATTTATTATTAGCCGATACGGTTACTAATTTATTATTTGTCATACTACGTGTTTTTATATTATGAGAAACTTTATTGTGAAAGTCTAAATTAAAATAATTTTCATTTACTATTAAATACTTGATTTTGTCATATAAAGGAAGAACGTTACGTTAATTAGTTTAATTTTTTCATCATAAGCCGCTTTTAGCTTAATATTTAATGGGATGATGGTTTTTAGAATTCTAGTTTGTAACTGATATACATATCGTAAACTTGTTTAATCAGTTCTACCGTAACTACTCAGTCCATAAGACATAATGGAGTCAGCTAGTGCGTTATATAACATTAGTTTAGTTTTGTAAGTTAATGAATTCTTAATAATAAAAATATTAGCCAAAAATGCTCTTAATTTGTCACACACATAATTAATATGTTCATGCCAGTTAAACTTATGATCAATTATTAAGCCTAAATATCTATGAGATAGGACTACTTCGATAGCAGGACAACCACAGTGATCCCTAGGGCTGTGCAAGCAGCTGTGCGTGTGGGCTATAACATTACTATTTATATTACTAAGAAGTTTTAAGTTTAGAGAGTGAATATGTATCATTTTCGTTTTAAGCGGATTTAATACCAGCTTACTATCATGATACCATTTGTTTAGCATTTGTGTTGAAATCTTCTTGTAATAACCTTATACCTTCATTCACGTCTTTAGCTGCTACAAGGATACAGGTATTATCAGCATATTGATAAGTTTTACAGTGACTAAATATATTACTCTATATGTTCTTGTCACTCTGACTACCCTACTAGGCGGGAACTCAAGACTTTGCCTTTTTACCAAACCTACTTTTACTTTTCCTTTAGTGGGAATCGAACCCACAACCTGACGCGTTTACAGTCGCACATTTGTGCCTCTGCGCCACGACAGGCGTCAAATTTAAAGTTACATTTTTAATATTCTCATTAGTATTCATTTATTTGAGTAAATAATATCGAAAATTTATTTTGAGGAGATAAACTTCATACTATTTCTACGGAGGAATTAATATTCTGTGATGCTGTTGTGGTGGCAACATTAGTGTCATTTCAATGATCATAAGGCCTAAAACGAGTGTGTATATGTATATACATGACAAGCATATTATATGTATATATGACTTTATATACACAGCCAATATAAAGTTTCCTTTTATAACAGAATAAACTTGCGTTCTGGAAATCGAAAAGTTTTTAAATTTTAAAAGTTTTTTTAGTCGAAACTGAGGCATAAAATTTAATTTAAATTCAGTATTTTTTTTATAATTATCGAATTTTGTTTTCGGAAGGTTACATATTAAGGTCACATAAACAAAAATACAAGAACTACACACTTTTAAATGTAATAATTGGATGAGATAGTTCATTTTTGTAGAATTCACTGTGCGCAGGATAATGTGATAATATACTATGATAAATAAATAAGAAAAAAAAATAATGGTTCACTATTGTATATATCTTATAATTATTGTAATAGTGTAAATAGTTATGCGTTAAGTTTTGTTTGTAATGTATATATAACTGTACTTGTTACAATATGCTTTTAACCAAAAACTATGTATTGTATATTACGTGTAACATAAAAAATAAAATAAAACAGAATTAGTAGTGGGGGTCGAAGATGGATAGCTTGCTTGCAGCGATCCTTGCCATTCCTACATAAGTGTAATACTTGTGTAGGACTGCAATAATCCATCGCAACGTCCACGAGCACCAGGGCGCACAATGTTAAGACGTCCCCCCGAGGCGACGCGCACCAGTGCGTCCCCGCTGGTGTGAAAAGTGGCAACGAATGCAGCGTTAGGGACCGCCACCCAGCACGCCAAATATTCACTGTGAACTTTTAGTGCTTAAAGCAAATTACTAACCAAAATAAAAATATAAAAGCAACTTCATTATAGTACGTTTTTTACTACAAAACTTCAATACATTTATACTCTCAAAAGTGTAGTATTTATTTAAAATATTATATATTACAGAGGAAAGCATTAAACAAAATGTTTACACTTCTACAAAACAGATGGCGTTAAGACGATTTTTTTCAAGCTATCGTTACGTTCACTTAGAAAGTATAAGAACCCTCAATCTCTTCAACTAAGTATTAGGGCAGCTCTCATATCTATCAAGATATATATTTTTGGATGTCGCTCATATATCATATATATGATGCGATACAGAATACATTTGTACTAAGTAACTTATGTTACTTGTACTTTAAAAAAAAACAGTTTAATTAATTTAAACTGTTTTTTTTTTCATAGTACGAGAGAGGTACTTCGTTTGTTAATAAAATGTTAAAATACTATTAATATTATTATGATCAAAGAACGGTGTCATGTTAGTCAGACAACTACGTATTATATAAAAACCACATTATGTTTTCACATTATTGTATTAAAATTTAGTGCTTTTGTATGTATGTATGTATCATACATTAAATTAAAATTTAACTTTTGAATGTAATATCTAGCTCGAAAACTGCCATTATTGTGTTATATATGTAAAAATCGTCATTTCAAAGTAAGCAATTCTTTTAAAATTTCAAACGTATTAAGCAAATTTTGATTTGTATGTAGAATAAGTACGGATAAAATAGGACAAAAAAGCATAGTAGCAAACATCGACATCAAAGAAAATGCATTAAAAATTACAATTATAATAACTAATAAAAATACTTGTCAGTTCTTAACTATATTTAAATGGAACCACATCAGAAGTAATAGCTATCATATAAAAAAGAATTTGATGACCTACTTCTTTTTTTAAATCGGTTAAAAGTGGGTACTAAAGATTTAACAGCGAAATCCCTCTATAGTCTACTAAAAGATCTCGACATGACTAGAACTATTATAAGTTCTTTACTCATCCATACTTCAAAAGGGGCATTAATAAAATCATTTTCAATGTGGTCATCGTCGGAAAGCATCGTGCGGATCAGGAGAAGAGCGGACGAAGCCCTGATCCGACGATGAAAGGAGGATCTAGGGTCCCCGGTGGCAGGCCTAGTGACGGTGGAGGCGGTCCGGCGGTCACAACACCACGCCTTGATTGCTGTAGTGGGTAGGGACCTCTTACTGCCCAGTTTGCAGTGGTCTCCTTCTGTGAGCCAGTTATCTCACTGAAGGAGACCGAGAACGGGCGCGCGAGTACAGCGCGAAAGCAGACCTGCTCTGCCATTGGAGGCCAGGGGGTAGGAGAAGGCAGTACGCGCATCTCCAACTCTCCCTACCCTAGAGTAACGGGAGGGTTGTGGTGACCCTGCTGCAAGTCATCGAGGCTGCGGGTGCTCTGGAAGAAACCCTGGAGCACCCTGAAGGTGACGGTGGCCTGCAATAGGCGGGCCTTCCACCGAGGCGTCGTAATGGAAGCGCAAACGATTCTGCGACGCCTCATGTTGGTGGAGAGGGTTTCCGCTGGGTTTTAGTGGGTAGTATCGGGCTAGCCGATGAGCCCCACAGTATCATTCGTTTTCGCAAGGCATTTTCTACATTGCACGCGAACGATCTACGTAAACAACATTTCCTAGGGTCACAAAAAAAAATAGATAATAGATAAATAGTAAAGGTGCATAAAATAGTATCTCAATTACCTCATAGTATAAAGCTCAATCTTTTCATACTTTCTTCGTAATAATATAAAAAAATCACGTCACCCATCGCTTTAAGCGATAAGGCCGCCTTATTGTACGCTATTACTACTTCTATGTTATTTGTTTATTTGTGTGCAATAAAGAATATTTGTTTGTTTGTTTGTTTGTTTGCCAGACTCTTAGTGTAGTTGCATTACATATATTGCTTGTGGACCTATAAGAAGCCATCAAAAGTGTCTGGCTGCGGAGATAACGTCTTCTTATTAATTGAGGTACTATTTTATACACCTTTACTATCTATTATCTCCTAAAGGAGGCAACCCCCAAATTCCATACTTGCTAATCGTTCTTGCCTCTATCAAATACACTCACAGAGAAATTTTCAGCTTTTATACTATGAAGTAAGTCTGGCGGTTCATGGGCTAATTTTAAAAAAGTGAAAAGTAAATGTCAATAGATTAAATACCGCCACTATCAATTCAAGTTAGTTCATTTCCAATTTGTTTCTTATATTGAGATATTTGAAATTATTTTATTGGATACGTATAATCTATTTATTGTGTTAAAGTAATTATGATATACTATACTCGTATGATGTTATTGATTAATTTGTCATAGATATAATAAGTTAACATTCACCTAATAAAAAGACTAATTTCTCAGGATGAAAGTTAAATACAAAATTGATTAAAAATTAATTTAAGAATGGAAACCTCCAAAGATATGGTATGTATATATTTCATAGCTATATTACAATTAATATGAACATTCCTATTCTCAATACCGTTACATTTTTTGAAAAGTAATTAGATTTTCAAGGCTATATCCCGCATATAGCAGGGTAGGCAGAGGGAACCTAGTGCTAAGGCACTCCATTCCCTACTTTCCGCCGAATTAAGGCATTGCGTGCTGAGTGGCGGAACTCAACGCCGCGCTTTGCTTTAGTACCAAATCCAGGAAATGAAAATACTAAGCTTTTACATTTCCTGGAATGGTAATCACACCCACAACAATCACAACCTGTTTACAGTCGCACGCTAGTGCCTATGCGCCACGTGTTTGCGACAGGTGTTAGTTTATCAAGTAGAATAAATGAAACTAAAAAATAAGATTTATGTTCCTTGTAAATTTATGACGAAGAAGAATATATCATGCACTTACAATATTACAAAGTATAATACGTAACGGAGTCAAAGAGCAAAAGTATATTTCAAATTATATTTTAAGCTCGTTGTAGCTAAGGTCAGTGATCTCTATATAAGTGTGAAAAGTCGTAACTATTTAATTAAAGTGAAATGTCTTGGTAGATGAAAGTAATCTTATAAATTCAAATATTCTACGATATATATATATATATATATATATATATACGAGATGAGAACCTAGTGTTAAGACACTCCGTTCGTTTTACGATTTCCGTTCTCCACTTTCCGCCGAATTGAGGTACTGCGTGCTGAGTGGCGGAACTCAACGCCGCATTTAGCTTGTTACCAGTGGGAGGAAATGAGAATATTTAGTATTTTCATTTCCTCGAGTAGGAATTGAACCCACAACCTGTCCCGTTATTGTCGCACGCTTGTGCCTCTGGGTCTCGGCCTCGAATAATAGTTATGTTTACCTAAATTTTATTATAAATCTCTAAAATCTAATGTAGTCGTTTTAAGGTGCAGTAATATATTTGTGCTAAATTTATTTATATCAAATAAGAATAATCTTTTCTAAAGCGGTAGATATTACGTCTATGATAAAATTTAAAAACGCTATTTGTGGCCTTGCTTTTACTACGAAATCACATGAAAATTAAATCCCAGAGCAAATTGCTACAAAAATATACAAATACAAAATTCGACACTTTCACGTCGATAATTTCACGTTAAAATGTTTAGAAACAGTATGAAAGATACAGAAGAATATATTATATATATTACCAATCGACCCTTATCATTTATTCGTGAACAATAAACGGGAACGCAGTGATGGATTGGTTTGGGTATAAGATATATCTATAGACACACCTACATGTTTGTTGTTTATTTTATAAATGTAAGCATGTGTTTTTGTTTTTCAAAGATTAGTGAATTAGAGATTCACTTGCAGATAAAACTACAGTAATAAGAAAATATATCTAGTATTTTTACAATATATCGATGTATGGGAATTGAAGGTTTCTCACTGCGATGGGACGGGGTTACAATACAATTCCTCTCCGCCGCTGGGTAGCATCCCGTAAGAGGCGGGTATCCCAGTAGTTTGATGGTAGGAGGTTCGTCCTCTGTCTGGCTCATGACCATTATCATGTCAAAGCGAACCACCAAACATCTAATGATGTGTTCTGGTTCGATGACATATAAGCCAGGTTTCCCTATTTCCACCCATACTTTCCCCTTCATCCTTTTCATCCCAGAATGTGGTGGTTCCGATAGCGCACTACTCCATTGTCCTCCCCTTCCATCTGTATCCCTTAGGTCGGCAACGCATTTACAACACCTCGTTATTGTAGATGTCTATGGGCGAAGGTAACCACTTGCCATCAGGTGTTCATTTTGCTCGTTTACCCTCCGTTAACCATAAAAAAAAGAAAAAAAAGGTTGAATTTCAAATTAAGGTTTTTAATATTTGGTTTTGTTTAAATATTGATCATAACACAATTATATTGCCTTTTGTTGAATTATTTTATATGATCCTTACAAAAGACTAAAATAAAATAAAAAAAAAATTAAATAGAAAGAATATTGTTGAGTTGCCCCGCTACCGGTCAAGGCTAAGTGAAAGGAAACGGACGAAGCGTCCATCGCGACAGAGCGGAGAGGATCAGACGGGATCAAGCGCTTGCGCATCGCAGTACATTAACTAGCTCCAAACTTACGCTTTTAAAGAAAATATATACATCAGTACAGTCCATCTTTTATTCCACCGGTGTTCCCAACATATGGTCCAATCGAGCCTCAAGAATTCTACAGCCGACATTCTACGAAGGCCGTTACAACGTGGAAGAATAGAAACGAAAAAGAAGCGTTTGAACTCCAAAGGTCCAAAATCCATTTTATTTACAAATTTTTCATCCAGGTATGTATTTTATATATATATATATATATATATATATATATATATATATATTTTATGTCATATCCATTTTTCAAACTTCTAACGATCATTTTATTTTTTAAATCGCAATTCAGGTAGGTCTCCATTTCATATAATATAATTTCAATTTTTTTTTTATTTCTATTACGTTTTAAAGTGCAGAAATATATTTGTGCTAAATTTATTTATATCCAATAAGAATATTTTTTTCTAAAGCGGTAGATTATGCGATTTCCGTTTAACGTTTGTTAATTTGAATTTAAACATACCGTTGACCAATACCTACATTTTTTTGCATATTGCTTTTAAATTTTTCTTTCTTAATTTTTTTTTGCTTGCTAGCTATTTGTCAACTGCTGCTTGTTCTAGCTAGCTTATTGCAGATTGTTGCTTTACGAAGCCTCACAGTATTTTATTGTTTTTTGCATTTTTGCTTTTTCGTTAATTGCGCAGAATGTCAGATTTTAAAGGTTTAAACAAAAAGCGTGCTTCAATAAAAGCTAAGCTTACGCAATTTGCTTCGTACATAAATCTTTCTAAATCCTGAGAGAAATTGAGTGAATTGCAAATTATTGATATCGAATATAGATTAAATATATTTGAAAATTTATATATTAAATACGATACGTAACAGAATAAGTTATAATAATAAGAGTTAACGGATGACCCCAACGAGCAATATACGGAGCGCGAAGAATTCGAGGCACAATATTACAATTTAGTAGCATCAGCGCGCCAACTAATCAATGGTACCCGTCGACTCCTTAAAGGCGATGCTCTGCCGATGTGGGTTCTTATGCTAATAGCACATACAAAGCTCTCAACGTTTGCCTTAGATTGATTTACCAAAATTTTATGGAAATTATCACGAATGGTTGGAATTTAGGGATAGTTTTACATGTATTATACACAGCAATGCTAATATAGATAAAATAAATAAATTACATTGTCTTCGAGCTTCCTTAAGGGGGAGTGCTTTATTAATAACTGATCATTTAGATTTTAAATCAGATAACTATGATGCTGCATGGCGGTAACTTTGCGACAGATATGATAATAAAAGATTACTTGTCAACAATCATGTCCAAGCACTTTTTAATTAGAAATATGTTATCCGAACCTCTTAAACTTTCATACCATTCATAACATTTTTGAATAATAGGGCTGACTTATTAGAGACATTAGAGGAATCAAAGGAATAAAAGTAAAGAATGATAACAGTAATAGTATTAAATTATTAATACATATTGTTTATTAAAACATAAAAATGTTTCTTGTGTCTTCCGAAAATAAAATAAAAATATTACATGTCCCATGTGTCATCAAAATTATTTTATATTTGCTTGCGTAAATTTAAAAAGTCTGTTTGGAGTGTCTTCGCCCTAGTCACACTGCTCTTAAATATGTAAGTTGGGACATTGTAAATATTGTAACGAAAAACAAAACTCGTTATTACACGTATTATAGATCGTAATAGCATGATTGATAATGCACCTAACATTGCTCTTTCTGCAACCAACTTGGCTAATAAACATGTTGTTCTTCTGTCCACAGCACTGGTTAATGTGGTAGACGCCAAGGGTAACCTCCACACTGCGAGACTCTTGCTGGATAACGGAAGCACAGTAAATTTTATTTCCAATAACTTAATTAGTAAGTTAAATAATTTGACATATAATAACACTTCCAAGGTAATTGGCATTAATCATCAGTCGTCAGATTGTTGACAAGGCTGTTCAATCTCAGTTTAATCATTGAACAGGGACTTTTAAATATTATAAAAATTGAATGTTTAATACTTCCAAAAATTTTTTCAGCAATGTGCCTTCGTCTTGCTGACCCCACTTATAATATTCCGTCAGCAATCGACATACTTGTCGGCGCGGAAGTCTTCTGGGATAGTAGGCGCGAATCGTATCGTCTTAGGGAAACATTTACCGTCATTGATAAAGTCAAAACTAGGTTGGCTTATTACAGGCTCACTTTATAGTGCCAAATCTTCTTCACAGTTATGTCTACATGTTAATAGCGCTCAACCAGACTAAACTCATTTTTGAGAATTAGATTCGGTCTAGTTAAAACATAACTTAACTACTAAGGAGCGTTCGTGTAAACAACTCTTTAAAGATACTTAAATATACTATAAGTACTTCACGCAATGCAGACGGATGATTTGTGGTAAAAATTTCTTTAAAAGAATCGCTCTGTATTCTAGGTATTTCAAGTGTGATGGACAAACTGAGTAAAAACGGATTTTTTGATCTGCAACGTCGTCTAGCTCAAGACAAAGAACTTAAGGAAGCTTATGATAATTTTGCAAGGGAATATTTTAAATGGGAGCAAATGAGAGAAAATGCACAGCAGGTGTCCGATACATCTTCTTCTACATCTTCTACATCTTCTTGTTTACCTCATCATGCAGTTTTAAATGAATCGCCTTCTACCACAGAATTACGAGTTGTTTCCGATGCTTCAGCTAACACCACTTCAGGTAAATCACTAAATGACAAGGTATGCTTAAAAAAGAATTAGAAATTGAATTATTCTTAAATTGTAATAATATTCATATACTTTGTTTAACTGAGCATTGGCTTCGAAACTATGAGGCCATTTTTAATTTCAATAACCACCAAGTAGGTAATATGTTCAGCAGAGAAAAAGCAATTCGCGGTGGCTCTTTAATAATTTTGCAAAAGTGTTACAAATTTAAGGAACGTAGAGATATTGTGAGCCTCTCTGTTGAACAGACTATTGAAATGGCCTGTGCAGAGCTTGAGCATTGCATTGTTGTAAGTGTATACAGACCTCCCACTGGGTTATATGGATATTTTGAAACTATTTTAGACCAAGCACTTGTAAAATTATCTGGATCTAAGAAATTCATAATAGTATGTATGTAGTGACTTTAATATTAACGTAACGTATTCTCTGATAATGACACGACATTTGTAGGTGCTTTCAATGAACTATCTAATTTACTTAAAGAAGATTTGCAACTCAACAAAATTGATCCAGGTATTAAATTTTCCTTTATTCCCGCATATACTCCGTCCTACATTCTGGAGGACTATAGGAATCAGCTGTAAAATCTACCAAACATCATCTTAGACGCATTTTAAGATTGACCAATTTAACAATCGAGGAGTACAACATGCTTCATTCAGATTGAAGCGATATTAAATTCAAGACCTTTGACTCCACTATCTAACGATCCTTCAGACCTTACCTTACACCCTTATTGGACGATCTTTGGTCGTGCTGCCTCATTCAGATATACATAATGCCAATATAAACAGTTGGCAACGGTTTAATCGCATAGAATCCCTTAAGCAACATTTTTGGAAACGCTTTGCCAATGAATATGTTGGATGGCTACAAGACAAAACTAAATGGCACCGGTCTTCAGCCCAACTAACAAAGTGAATGCTTGTAATCATCAAGGATAAGACTTCACTTCCTCTCATGTGGCCTCTTGGCTGTATTGTACAAGTTCTATCAGGAA
Organism: Philaethria dido; assembly: GCA_033558755.1. Lineage (NCBI taxonomy): Eukaryota > Metazoa > Arthropoda > Insecta > Lepidoptera > Nymphalidae > Philaethria > Philaethria dido. Next base: position 5,662,756 of record JAKGSA010000005.1, on the reverse strand, counting down.
AGGATGGCATCGCTAGAGTTGCTGATATTAAGACTCGTAAAGGTATATTACGTCGTTCTTTTAATACAATTTACCATCTTCCAGACACTACAGTTGAAGATACTTCAAACAGGGGAGAATGTTGAGTTGCCCCGCTACCGGTCAAGGCTAAGTGAAAGGAAACCGATGGAGCGGCCATCGCGATCACACAGCGGAGAGGACCAGACGGGATCAACCGCTTGCGCATTGCAGTACACTAGCTACAACTTACGCCTTTAGAGAAAATATATACGTCAATACAGTCCATCTTTTATTCCACCACTGTCCCCAACAAATATACTATTCTATGAAGATTTACAATACAAAGATATAAGTATAAATCTGACATAATTTTGATGTTACAAAAAACTCACTCACATGATTAATTTGAAACGTCATTACTTCCTTTGACAAATGTTGAAAGTATGCACACTAGGGTAATAAGGCTAATGGAAATGCAAAAAATCCATTCATTTCATACATGTTTTTATAAAACGATAATAGAAAAACGATTGACAAATGATAGTAACATTCACTATTCTCATCTGTGTGAAAACAGTAATTAATAACTCACTTTTAGTCATCTGATGTATTTTGAAAATTTATATATATGTCCGGATACGACTACAATATTAATATTATCATAGTGTAAACCTAACGTGGCTACCAAGCCGACCGGGATAATATAATTTTAGGACTGTTCCTTTTCGTTTTTCTTAAAATTAATTTACCGCCCTATATATCTGTGTTGTGTGGTAGGATTTAAGTAAATGCTTTTTTAGCAAATATTCCATAGAATGTAGTTATTATTATAATTCCAGTACAAAAGAACGTATAAAATTTGATTTCATGGTAGATGTTTCAATCAACAAATTAGAAAAAAAATATTTTGTATTATAGAAGCCTCCTGCTGATTACTTCAATAGAATAGAGACATCGAGTCAGAGAAAAATGAATCTTGAATAAAATATTTATTTCAACAAAGTTTCTAATAGTCGTTAAGCCATATTTTTAAAAGATAAATTAACCAGTATCAAGAGTATTCTATATCACGAATCAAGCTGTTATGTTTATCACGATAATTTAATTAATACTTTTAGTCTAATTACTTATTTATATAGGTGGAGCAAAAATCTTCTTTCGTTTCAAAGGATATTAAATAAACTTTATGTTATCAAAACTGTGTATTTATTATGATACTTTGTTAATGAGCATTTTATTTTTTTAATTTACATAATAAGCGGGGCCGTTGCAATTTATGCTCTCATTACAGCATACAGCATAAAAATAAAATTTCATTAATTCAGTCAATACTTGTGTCGGTGTAAAATTTTTAGAAAAACGCGTTAAGCAACAAATAAATAGGACATAACGGGATCCCGAAATGAACCTGAAAGAGCATCTGTTTCTAAACAATGTGCACTCTCTCTCTACTATATTTTTCACAAAGATTTACAATGATATCCGTACTATGACTTTGATGATGTGATATTCAAAAGAGTTGAAACGACTTTGTGGCCCAAATTAGTTCTCAGTGGATATTTTCTTTGGCCAGTGTCTCTTGAGTAATAAAAGGAACATATTCTAGGTTGCAGTAGTGTTTCATTAATCAAGCATTACATTTAAGTAAAGTGATTTTCAAAATACATTATACTCATTTATGCATTATCATAATAAGTTTCTATATGATATAATCTTTTTTATTATTGTTTAAAGTAAAAAATGACTTCGATCCGCCATTATAATCCTTGTTACGTATTGAACGATAGTTTATGTATATTAGAAGTTTTATTTTAATTTATCTTGTCTTTTCTGGAGTAATTGTTACAAAGTACTTGATCGAAATTTTATTACATAGAATTTTGTCAATGTTGTGAGTCATTATGTTTTGGGTAGGAACAGACGCTGTTAGTTATGCGTTTGACTCTCGTCCGCTACATCTGCGCTACTTCAACACATATTTTTCATCATAAGGTGTAGACCTTAGAGAGAGAGAGTGCACATTGTTTAGAAACAGATGCTTTTTCAGGTTCATTTCGGGTACCCGTAGGGGTACCCACCCGATTGGCGTCGCGTACGCGACTTCGAGACCGGCAGATTTATGCTGGTCAAATATCCACTAAAGCCACTTGGTGCTCCTCCTCGACTACCATCAGTCGAGGCCACAAGATCTAGGGCTTGCTCAGGCCTGGTGCTGTGCTTTCCAGGTTACCAGAAAATGTATGAGACGTATCTTACACATTACAAACGGATAGTTCACAAATACACCACAATGACTTTTGTATTTGACTAACTTACTAATAAATTATATTACATATACAATTAGTTTTTAAGTACTATACACATAATTTTCTTTATCATTTCAATATGATATATTATTCGGCATGAAATATGTAATATTTAAATTTACCGTTTAGAAATATGAGTCTGTATCTAAACGTAGCGTATACGAAATTCTTTGTTAAACTTTGCATGTTTTTAGGTCGTTAGCTTCCTGCCGTATAAACAACAGACGTAGATATTATTTTTTCTGCTTTATATCGTAGTTTTTGCAATATTTTCTAGGATTGCTTCGTATTGGTGCAAATGAAAATAATAAATGTCTTTGTATTGCAGTAGTATGATTTATTTATTAGTCTAAACTAAATATATTTATTATATATACGAGTACATACGCACATAGCAGGGTAAGCAGAGGAAACTCGAAAGTCTAGTGTTAAGACACTCCGTTCTCTTTAACATTATCGTCCCCCACTTTCCACCGTATTGAGGCGTTGCATAGATCATTTATCTTTTTGTATAAAAAATATTCTTATAGTATCATATCAAATATTTCTTGTACATTGTATTAGATAAATATAATAGAAATATTTTGCGAAAAGAAATATTATATTAAATATTTGTTTAGCCTTCGCTACGTGACTAAGCAACAAATGTTTGAACATCAAAACAACAGCTTACCTACATAGCGGCGGTAGGTGTCCCATATTCAACATAGATAAGTGTAAAATATATTAATGATATTCTTAAGTATGCATAATTATATGGAAAGAAAGTAGAAGCTAAAAACGTTATATTCAAAAGTGTACTTTATTTTACTTAAATCATGGATTATTTTCTATTTTCAATAAAATAAAATCACATGAGATAAGAATTTCTACAATTTTATTTACATGTGATGTAATAAATATTAATCTAAGATTCTTGCTTATTATACACGTACAAATATCAAATTCTTTACTATAAATACAAAATTAAAAAATTGTTCTTAACTAACGTCCCAACTTACAATTAATTTAATGTTTTTATTTTAATTTATTTCAGAAAAGTTTATTAGTATTTCATATAAATAACTGTTTAAATTTAAATGATTTGTGAAAAAAAAATTCCACATGACTTATTTATATACTGAAAATAACGTACGTATACTAAAACTAGTATTTAAAACATAAAAACAAAACAAAACTAGGACGTAAAAATGATGAAAAATACTTTAGTAATAAAACAAAAATAATATTTGCTAAAAAATATGAAATCGTAACTTTCTCTTCTTCATTTTCTTTTAGAACGCCATTCAGGGGAAATGAATAATAATGAAACTCGCAAAGCAATTGTAACAGAACATTTAAATCGCTGAGCTTTTATATATGTATAAAAAATATTTGACGGAATAGGAACAAAAATAAATAATTGTTGTTACTACAAAAATAGATAAATAAACTACAAGCAAAGTTACAGTATAGTAATATAAAATATAAGGAAATATTTATACATTGTAAGAGTGCGAGAGTTTTTCAGTTTCATATTTATCGATGCTTATAAATTGCTACATCTCAATAAGCGCTCGAACAATCGCTAATAAAAACATTCATTTTGCTAAAAATATGTAAAAACTTACCTGAATACCAGCAAAAAAGGGATGATCACAAGAGACGCACATGGAAGTTGTCTTTAGTCATATTTGATAAAATACGCAAGTTAATATTACTTCCGACCTCTAGCAAAAGACGCCAGCGGTTTTGTTTATTGAGGACCGCGAAGTTTTGTAGTTCGAAGTGAACAGGTGAAACGTTTGGCCTCTCAGCAGTGCTCGTACAGACTGACTCGGCTCGGTTTCGCTGGCTTCAAAGTTCCACGGTGTAGTGACGTACGCAGTTTTATAGCCGTGCCGACACCTTGCCCCTACTGTCGCTGTAATAGCTCCAATTTTATATCATTATTGTCTATAAATGTATAATAAATGGCAAATTTTATTGTTTATGAAATCTTAAAAATAATAAAAAACATCCTTCAACGGGTAAGCAAAGAGAACCCAGTGTAAAGATATTCTCTTCCTCATTTATGAATATTTTAGAGACATAACGCGTGATGTACAGAGATAATGTAAATATAAATATTCTTCCAGGCCCCTCCTGGGAGATCGAGCTTACGACCGTCGTGTGTACAAATTGATAATTTCTTTCATGAAACTTTTCTAACTGCGTCACAAGCGTGTCCTGACGTGTACACGTAGATAACAAAAAATATATATAAAACAAATAAAATTTGGTAACAACACTCGTCAGAATCGTTTGAAGATTAAATTTATATCTTCAGAATCAATTAATATTCACAAAGCACACATTGAAACACTTATTTCATTAGCCTTTAAATACATTACTGGTGAAATATCGAATCGAATCCATAATAATATTATACCCGTCTCTAGGCTGAAGCCGGGCGTCCCCTCTTTCGTCCCTTCGCCCAAAAGTCTTACTATACAACACACGTTTAGCTATAGCTTAGATGTTTCTTACAATGATCAGCCAAAAATCACCCTTTTGAACGTTTAATTGTGTAAATTAAAACGACGCTTTTTCTAATTCCTAGTTATTCTCAAAATTATTTCTATAACTTTTATAGATAAATCTAATAACTAGTCATCGAAAATATAAGCCGATATTAATTATTTTCTTGCTTTTTTGATAATCTTACATTTATTTATTATTTACTTACAACAAACTGAGATGAAACACATCAAAATCAAAAAATTTTTGAGACTGTATTTGTGTAAACCAACTCCAAAAGATATCTCTATCGATTAAAATGAAGAGAACAGATATTGGTAGCATTACACAATGTCGAGAAAAAGTATGGGTGCTTGTGGCACTTTTGACTAGCAATTAATTGATAAAAATCACTGTCACCAATTTTAGATAAGTAAAAACTTCGTCTTTGTACATATATCGCGAATATAATATTAACATCACGCTGTATTCCATATATGGCAGGATAGGCAGAGGAAATCTGAGAACCCAATGTACACAACAATTTTAGAGAAATTCGTGCTCTAAAATTTCTGTTCCTCGCTTTCCGCCAAGCTGAGGAACTGAGTGGTGAGTGGCGGAACTGAACGCCGCACTTTACCTTGTTGTCAGAGCGAGGAAATGATAATATTAAATATTTGTTATTATAAGTATTTAATATTTTCATTACCTTGAGTGGAAATCGAACCCACAACCTGTCGCGCTTATAGTGGCGCGCTTGTGCCTTGCTTGGGCTTCTGTAAATATAATTTTACTAATTCGAAAATTAATTTAAAATTCAACTGAGACATCTTTTGTTCAGATATTATAATAAAAAAGGATTATTATATTTGGAGATAAGATTATCTCCAAATATAATAATCCTTTTTTATTTCAATATATGCGTCAAAACGTAATTACATTATGACAGTTATGTTCAATATTATCACTAAAACTACAGCAATTCAATATAAAAGGTACATTTGCTTAGTATAAAAGGTAATATTTCGGTTAGGAAAACGTAATCGGCATAGAAACGGCGATGTTCACAGTGTGAGTTCACATAACATGTAATGGTTTACGTTAAAATATTTCTTTTTTTTAAACATTTCTTTAATATTTTTTTCATGCTGTTTATTATAATATAGTACTAATATTTCGAATTGAAACCCTGTTTTAAATAATGAATAAATATTTATACTTTTTTAATAAGATTTGATACAATATTATACAAAATCAAATGATATTAAAAAGTACTAACAACTAAATAACTACGTGAATATATTATTTTCCAGGCAGATTTTACTTAAATAAATTATAAACGTAATCCAGTGAAAATAAACATTTAAACAATAAAATTTCACATCTATGGAAACAACAAATAATTAAGATTTAAAAAAAAAGAAAACCGACTTCATACATAATTCACTAAAAAGTTATTGCATAACGAATAACTCAAAAACTACTTGTCAGATCTTAGTAAATTTAAATGTCACCAAATCACAAGCTCGCTATCAAAAAAAAAAAGAATGGCCAAAATTGGTTCATATATGTTATGCGATAACACACATAAAAAAATACAATCGAATTGATAATTCTTTTCTTTTAATTTTTTGATAAGCTATGTGTGGTCTTGAAGGCAATATTTTTCAATGATTTTTTGCGAATATCCAACACCAGTTTTGTTTCGTTATTCTTTTTATATTTTAATAAGTTTTGTCATTTTCTTAATTTTAGAAATTTCTTAGAATCCTTAATTGTGGTATCAGCCGTGCGACGCCCACTGCTGGACACAGTCCTCCCCCAAGGATTTCCTCAACGACGCCTCCCGCATTCAATAGCTTCCGGCGATGCTAATAAATGATGTCAAATAATATCACGCTAAAAATAAACTCAATATTTAAGAAAATTATTACTAGCAAGTGTTCGACATAATAATGTCTGAAATCATTTTTAAATCACACAAATGTATTTCTACATTTTAGCAAAAAATTAAAGAATGTTAAGCACACGTATATACACATATTTGTTAATAAAATATATTATTTATAAATATTGTGACATTTTTTATTTGTTTTGTATTGAATACTTGCATTGCGTCTTGCGATCGAAACTCTCATATCATAAATTTACAATTGGTGAAGCAAAGTTGTTTTCTGTTGAACCTATACTGAACGTGGTCAAAAAATTCTGCTCTGTTTGTGTGTATATTTTCGTATACTACATAATACATATGTAGACATATTATGTCCCTACTTCTTTAGGTTTCACTGCTAGGTGGCGCTAAGGTGAATTAGAGGTTATTTTCATGTAAATAAATTAACGTTTTATGTTTTTTCAAATATGTGTCAAAAGTATAAAGGTAGAAATTACTTTAAAAATGAACAAATTAATAATGGACGTCAGGACTTCAAATATTTAATAATGAAATTATCAAAATAAATATGTTTAAAATAAAATTGAAATAACATAAAAAGTAAAAAATAAGTAAGTACTTATTAATTAACTAAGTAGTTATTAATACATTAATTTTAAGTTAATTATTCATTTGAAAATACTGAAAATACTATAATTTAAGTACTCAGATAACTAAAACTATCTCTTAGATAGCGCCATCTGGTAAATAAAGCATAATATACAATATTACTAACTTGGAAGTAAGCGTCCAAAAAACATAAAAATCCAACTACATTGATTACATACGGAAGGAAAAAATATTTACAGGAAATAACTTTTTGTGATTTGGGCCAATATTCGAAGAAAATAGATATCGGTTTTCACCATTTTCGTATTTCACCATTTTCATGTAATGAAAAACTTGCCTATTTAACTGTTATGTTGTTTTGCTTATATTTTTTTATATTTTTGTTATGAAATATTTATAACAAACTTGAAGAGTGATAAAATATACCAAAATAATATATAAATTCGTTGATAATTTAAGAGATGCAATATGGACAGTGAAAAATATGACTAAACATATTATAACATTTTCATATTTAATATGGTTTTAATGTACATTAAAATAAAAAAAAATGTTAGAATAGATAAAAATCTAAAATTTTGTGTAGAAAACAAAAATATGATTTTGCCCTGCCAGGACTCGAACCTGGATCTTCTGAACTGGCGAACGAAAGGTTCAGACGTGATTTCCATTTCACCACAGGGCCATTGCTTTTAATGTTCAAATATTCGTATACTACGAGTTGATTAACAAGCGTTTTAGCTTAAATAAGCGTTTATTTAAGCTAAAACATGGAACGCCTAACTTGTATCTGTATTACTACTTTTCTACTAAACTTTTAAAAGCGCACAACTCCATAATTGTCATAATTTAACAATTAAATACGTGACCGCACCCGTATGAAACCGCAATGACTCTAGAAACAAGATATGAATTAATATAGTTCACTTAATTATGAAAGTTTTAAGGGCAATATATTATAACTAGAGCTAAATATAAGAAGCATCATCCAAATTCGTAGCCTCTCTACGACTAATCGTAGAGGCTAGGCTAGTAGGCTACGAAGATTGCCATGGCTATTTAAAACAAAACTTAGTGAAAAGCCTACTTAATTATCATTTGATTTAAAGATTAAATATCAAAGAAGTTAAGAAAAATAATATCTAGGGATTCTAAATAAGAAAACTTAAAAATATAAAAAAATAACAATTGTTTTGCAGGTAATCGTACTGCAGTGAACCAGTTATTTTACAGTAATTGCGATTGATTGTAGCTCAATTCCCATTCGAGAAATGATTATATTTCAATAATTTTTGTTTCCCATATGGACAGTTGAGTGACTTAACACCAGGTTTTCTCTGACAATATGACGATCAAATGATTAATGTTAAGATTTAAAGGCTTTTTTTAGCTTCATGCTCGTTAAAGTGTATAAAGGTTCAGTTGTCCACTTTTCGCTTAAAAGCAAAAATACTATATTAATATAATGATAAATTTAGTCCAATACATTTATCTCTAAAATATAATGTAAGTAACAGTAACAAACTGAAGCCTCGAATATAATGTAATCGATAAAAAACAAACTTAGTTTCAGTCGAAACTAATTTTAAGCTCACGCCACCTAGACGAGACTTCATGTATCAGTGCATAGCTTTTATCATATTAAACACATATAGAATATGCAAGTACAGGTGGCTATCAAGCTTTTGCAACTGCAATATAAGCTTTAGCTCTCTGCAATAGAGTCGCTAAGAACAAATGTAACAAATGTACAGACATTTTATGGTATTACTGCCATATAAGTATGAAAAAAACTGAGTAAATAAATAAAACTATCCCTTTTTCAACATTTTAAGTCAATAATGTACGTATCTCGTAGCACCTATTCGTATATTGGCTCTCTTTCAATACAGGCCCTGTGGTGTAATGGAGAGCACGTCTGGACGTCCGATATGTCGTTCAGAAGATTCAGGTTCGAGTCCTGACAGGGCAAAACTTTTATTTTATGTTTAAATTTTATTTTATGTTCTAAAAATTATAAAATAAAAAGAAAGATCTAATTATATTATTACATTAATAATTGAAAGAAAATCTTTAGCTCTTTTTATAAAACACAGACACAGGACAGAAAAGTATGAAACTAAAATTATACATATCCAACATATATAGCGTACATAGAGAGAAAGAGCAGTCAACCAATATTTCTCTTATAACAATGTATCAAAAATAAATTAAAGTAATATATAATATTTACACTACCATATGTTCGACTTACACTTTTGAATAAAGTGACATACACACTTTAAAGGAAACCTGTGTTACATAATAGTACACGTCAATTGGGCTAATTATTATATATTAATACTTAAGCAGAATCTATTGTTCTGTCGATATTTTAAAATTAGAACTGCATTTTATGTCATCATATTACATTTTCATCAGTTATTTGCTTAAATTAAAATACAAAAACATGGTCAGACGTTTTTATTCTAAAGTATTTAACCTTAAACTTTGATAGAATAACAAAACATGTTCTTGACAAACTATAGTGGTTCAATTCTAGCTAAGACAATATACTTATTTAAAGGGGATTCTTTCATATTTTGAAGTTTTATAAAATGAGATCGATCCTAAGATGTACACGTTGCGCTACAATTCATATCTTAACAATAAATGTTATTTACAATAATACTGATAGAGATTTATAGATGCATATAATACTTATAATTTTTTTCAAAACCTGTCTTAATGTAAAATCAAGAGGTGACAGTAAATATACTCATAGTATACTTTATGTGTTTGTAAGAAAAATTAACCTCCTAGCGAAAAGGACTGCAGGAACATAGTACATTCAAAGGTACACTTACTACAAAACCATGTCTACGACTATGGCACTATTATTGAATATTTTTTAAGCATTATTACAATTTAACCAATAAGTTTTATTTCATAATATCTTTATCAAAATATGATTTTTTAATTTTTTTAAAACTTTATCGTACCTCGTCGATTAAGATACCATATTGAACATTAATTAAAATAAAATGAAAAGTTATATCATTTTATTGTTTTTTAAACAGTAGTTTTTCGTTGTTTAAACAGTAGAATTTATTTATTATATATTTAGGTTTTAATTTGAAATATTGCCTCATAATAGCAGTTGTATATGTAAAACGTTTATTTTAAACAAAATATAAAACTTTTGAGTATTGTCAGTGATATACCAAATTTATGTAACATTCTGGTAAATGAGTATTTGGATCACTCGATGACTATTTTTGTCTTTTGGCGGTAGAGTTATTTAAATATTTCTGATTTAGGTTATAAAAAAGGCATGTAGGTTGGCTCAAACTTTCATGCAAAATATTTGTAAGTTTTCGGCGTTTTCTCATCTGGGAGCTTCAATTTGTACCCATTATTCCTCGGTAGAAAAAGTTATGTTTTTTTAAAATAAATTATAAGTAATATTATGTAGTATCTATTAAACAAATTTAGTTTCAGTCTGAATTTATTTTGAGTCAACGCCACCTGGTCGTAGCTTCCTGTATCTCTACATAGCGTCTACTAAATTGTATCCCATATACAAACGTACGTTTCACTTTGAAGCTTATGAAATTGTAATCTATACTTCATCACAACCAAAGCCACATACATCGGTAGCGTCTCGCCAGTAACTTCGGAGAACTTTGGAGAACTTCTCAATTGATAAGAGATTGGTTTCATGAGAAAATTATGAAAATAAATTACTAGAGTTTTTTGCCAATAAAATACCTAGACTTCTTGCCTTTACCTACCCTTCTATGAGAGAGGCATTCTGAAAACCAAATTATACAATAAAACGGTGCATATTTGATCCAAATCGGACAATCTGAAACATCTGAATTTCATGCAAAAATAATTGATTTCTTTTTCCCTACATAATATTTTATAGAAAATAAATATATGCAATAAAATATTTTCGTAGTTTCGTTTAGACATGAGCTTGAATTAGAAGGTCACAACTTTTGAGAGACGTCTTTTTAAGATATTAATATAATAATTATTTTAGAAATCACATATAATCTGCATATTTCGTGTCGGATGATAAGAACGTATTCCATAATTGGTACTTTTCCCAATAATAATAATCATTTCTAATTTATTTATTATTATCCATAGTTTAATAGTTACTCAGGTATTCAGGTTGCGTAGTTCAGGTTATCTTTTATATACTTTCAGGAAGAACTGTTAAGCTTTAGTAGTAAAAGCGACTATATATGTATTTCTTATTTGTTTGTAGTTTAGATTTTAATGCATTTCTTATAAATTGCATTTTGTCTTTCTAAAAAAGATCTTAAGGCTTATATGCAAGCAAAAATATTTTACTAGAGATACTAAGAGAAGCTATGTATGTATGCATGTATGTACGTCGTATTATATAAAATAAATATTTGATCGTCTGTCGTGACGCAGAGGCAGAAGCATGCGACTGTAAACGCGACAGGTTGTGGGGTGTTGAGTTCCGCCACTCAGCACGTAATGCCTAATAATTAATATTAATGTTGTTGAAAGAGAATGGAATGTCTTAACACTAGGTTCTCTGGTTCTCTCTGTCTACCTTGTTATATGCGGGATACAGCGTGAAGTTAAGAAAAATATATATATATATATATATATATATATATATATATA
>JAKGSA010000005.1:5639028-5650717 GCA_033558755.1 Philaethria dido | reverse complement strand
TATATATATATATATATATATATATATATATATATATATATTAGATTGTTTTTTATTTATAGAAAAATATACTTAATTTTTTTTATATAAAAAACCTTTTAATTTCCATTTAACAAACCTTAATATTTCATTTAATAAAAAAATGTAACTTATATTTCAAAGTTGAAAATAACCGTAAATAGGAATCGTAGCACTATTTGTAGCACCTCTACGAGATTGAATGCCTGTGGAGTAACGTATTTATTTATATGTGATATTGTAACTTTGTAAAGTTTTGTTACTTAAGAATTGCATCTGAAAAAGTTTGGTAGAGTTTTACTTCACTTATTATTACGGTAGTTACGGTTAGTCTATAACAATGAAAGTGACAAAACTATTCATTTTTCATTTAATTTTCACGCTTTATCCTGCATAGCGTCACATGACACTCCTTTCTCCTCTATCCGATAGAATTCAAAACAATATGTGCTAAGTAGAAAACGCTACACTTTGCATTACCTCTGGTAAAAGAGTAAGAAAAGATTAAAATTAAGAAGAAGTAGAAAAGATTAAAATATATTCATTCCCCTGAGTGAGAATCGAACCCCAATGAGGGCAACAAGGAGAACAACAATATAACAAATGTGATCCGAAATGTAACAAAATCCATTATGCTACTGAAAAAAAAATTTTCTGAACTTTTAAAGGCGAAATGCTATAGGTTGTTTTTTAAATTTATATCAAAGAAGCTTTTTCAATGTAAACATTTTATTTAAGCGATAATAATTGAAACACAAAAAATATTTATGTACAAGAAACAAAAAGTCTATGTGATGAATGTGTTACGGCCCCGCCAGGATTCGAACCTGGAACCTTCTGCTTAATAGCAGACACGCTACCGTTGCGCCACGAGACCTTATGCAAGAATATTCCAATGTTCTATTCTTATCTTGATATATTTTGTCCTCTATCATTTGAATAATTGTCAAAAAATAACTTAATTTATGACAAAATTAACATCAAATAGAACAAGACTATGATTTTACATACAATTACATGTAAAACGCACGTATTAATGCTGGCACTAGGTGGCGCTAGCACTTGTGAAATAGTTACATGCACGATAAACTATAAAGCCACTTTGATTTTTATTTCCTTAAATTTAAATCTTTGATCGATGCTGCTCTTTTGTGGAGAGAAAGTTTTAGATTTACTAAGTCCATATAAATCTTACCTAGAAGCAAATAACACATATGTAAAAGTTCAATTAAAGATTGGAATTGAATTGAATGACAACATACATGTAAAATATATATTGTGTTTTAATAAAAAAATATCTTTCAAATATTTTCCTGCATATTTATTTTTTATATTTTATAGCATTAGTGCAATAAAATATTTTAGTTTTCAATAGTTTAGATGTTTTTAGGTAACAAAATAACTTTTTAGGGATGTCATTTTAAGATTTTAATATAATAATAATCTTAGGAAGCGTACACTACTAGGATATAAGGGCTTTTTGCCGCCGATTATAAACTTGAGAGCTCCGCTAACGTTACTCTGCCTGATTATTAATAATTTTAATTAATATTTTATCAAGAAATCTTTTGCACAGTTCTTGTTAACAATTAACTTACAATTTAAAAAATATGTATATAAAACAAAAGTCGCTACGGCGTACAAAAAAACTTAAAAGAAAAAACAAGCCCACCAAAGAAAATAGAAAGATCAATAGTCGAAATAGCAAGAAATGTATAAGTATTATTTGTAAGCTCAGGAAGCTCTAGAAGCTCCGAAAATTCTAAACGCTCTATGAGCTCGAAGAGCACTGAAAGCTTTAAAACCTTCAAAAGCTTTAAGATAATTATATAATCATAATTTACGTACAGTTAATATTACAGTTTTTTTCAACTTCACGCTGCATCCCATACATAGCAGTGTAGGCAGAGGAAGCTTGAGAATCTAGTGTTATGACTCTCTCAAGATTTTCTGTTTTCCACTTTCCGCCGAATTGAGGTATTGCTTGTTGAGTGGCAGATCTCAACGCTACTCTTTGCCTTATTACTACAGCGAGGAAATGAAAATATTAAATATATTCATTATAATAAATATTTAATATTTTCATTTTGTGAAGTGGGAATTGAACCCACAAGCTGTCACGTTTACAGTCGCATGCTGGTACGTCTGTGCTACAAGTGGCCTCAATTTTTATAATTTTCTATTTTCCTAATTACTATTATTAGGCCATCGTGGTGCAGTGAAAACAATCTTTAGAATGGCGAATTTAACTCAGTTATCTGTTAAATAAATTTCAGAAATCTTTTCTATATACGTATTTATTATTTGTTTTTAAGTTATAACTCAAAGTTTTTATTATAAAATTGTCTATATTCTTCCTAGAAAAGATTTTAAAATGTATAATGCATGCAACTATATTTTACTAGTGATAGCGCCACCTAGTTTTACTCTGACACTAGATGGGTACTTCGTGCGTTCTGCATGTTATTGCATCTAGAATTTTAGAGTCTCCTTTTATTGTTAATTTTATCATAGCATAGACATAAGGGAATGTGTATAAATAACAAAAAACCCAATAAAAATAAGTATATAAGAAAAAAATATAAATTAAAAATACAAATCCATCAAAATAATAAAAGTACTAACAATCAAAATAGGAAACTTAGCCAGCTTTAGAAATATCTGAATGCTTTGACACGAAATCTTGGAAACCTTCTAAAGCTTTGAAAATTCTAATAGCTTGGGAAGCTTTGGAAGCTCTTGAAACTCTGATAAATTTGAAAGTTTTGAGTTTCAGTTTCATCCAAATACTAAAAGTTCCAAATTATCTCAAATCTGAAAGCTCTGACAGCTTGAGCTTAAAATAAAAGCTTAGTGTCAGTTACAGTTTCAATTCGCAGTTATAGTTTCAGTTTCAGTTGATATTCATCAAATCTATATTAATTTAAATTCAACGTTATGTGAATACTTCTATGTGCTAAAGGAGGAATAATTTTGGATCCGAGTTTAAATGTTAAAGGTTGTCGAATGGAAGTAGTAAGAGTCATAAAGTGCACGCATAGGAAGTCGTGGGCACTAAATAGCAATAAATAAAATTTATATTATATAAAACAAATTTTAATTGTTTTTATTTATTGAAAAAAAATATTAACAAGTTAAAAAAACATATTTTTTTTATAAACATAAATATTTTAACGTTTCGTTTTATAAAAAAAATGTAACTTAAGTTTCACATTGCAAGTAAATGGAGTATAAAGTTTAAAGTAATAGTAAAAAGAGCTCGTAGCACTATTCGTAGCGCCTCTACAAGATTGAATGCCTACAAATACGTTACTCTACGTTGCGTATTTATGTATACTAGTGTACCCGTTGACGTGTTAACAACGCGTTGCCTACCAACGTATGTATATGTAATTATTTTGATAAACATGGATGTCAAACCATGGTAGTGTGTGTAGTATGTATTTTATTAATGTAATATATCTTTTATGCATTAAATTAAAAAGGTATTATCATTCTGCACTATACCGCTATATATACTATAATACGCCCTCCGTCTGCGTAATTTTCGTTAGCAGAGGCACAAAGTTTTTGCTTCACGTATTAAAATATGGATCTACGTAGTATATATATATATATATATATATATATATATATATATATATATATATATCGTAGTATATTTTACTACTGCGTATATTTTTGTTACTCAACAGTTTTATAAATATCAGTAGAAATATAGAATATAAAACACAAATTTAAAATTGCATTAGTTTAATACAATATTAAAAAACTTACGTAGAGTTTTTCTCTATTGTAATGACTTATATAAGGTAGTCCATAACAATAAAGTGACAAAGTAGTTCTATTTTTCATTTTATTTTCACGTTTTATCCTGCACAGTCCTAATGTCCCAAGACATTCCTTTCTCCTCTTTATACTAGAATTCAAAACATTATGTGTCAAACATGGAACTCAACGACGTGTTTGTATTACCAGAACCCAGAACAAAGAAGTGAAAATAAAGTTAAATATATTCATTCCCCTGAGTTGGAATCGAACCCAGAACAACTCGTGGTTACTGGCAGCATCAGGCCTTGCTTTTACTCTTTTTGCTTATTAATTTGTATAGTTGCTTAAGATGAAGCATGGTAGAATTGTATGGTTAAAAGGAGTTTGTACAATTTGTACCAAAAAAAGAGAAGATATTTGTATGTTATTTGTGAGTAGTGAGTATTTCAAATAGATTTCGAACTCATAGCCGTCGTGTTCGGGAAGATCAGTGAGTGGTCTTTCTTTTATATAGATGGAATATATATATATATATTACAAAAATTAATGAAAATAAAAAATGACGCTTAGTATCTTAGTTTTTATGCAGTATCTTAGTTTTTAGTTTTTATCTAGATATCAAAAGATGGCACCAAAACGTCAAAAACGCTATACTACAAAATATTCCATCTTTGTAGTGTTTTTGTTAAACCTTTTATTGTGAACGTCAACTGTATATTTATTATCAATATAGAGTCGACACAAAGTTGAAGAAATTAGTCTCTATATCTAAAATTGGCACTTGACAGAAAAAAACTCTCAAAGAAAATCTCTAACAAAATCCGTTATACTTCTGAAAAGGCGTTACAAAATGTTATTGGCTATTTTTTAAATTTATATTAAAAAATATTTTTTATTAAAAATATTTTATATAGTAGCAAATAGTTCTATCTATGTGAAATTTATCTAAGCGATGTCAATTATTTGGCTCACAAAAAATATTTATATTCAAGAAACAAAAAGTGTGTGTGATTAATGTTATGGCCCCGCCAGGATTTAAACCTGGAACCTTCTGCTTATATTACAGACACGCTACCGTTGCGCCACGAGACCTTATGAAGGAATACGTCAATATTCTATTCTTATCTTAATAATTTTGATCTATATCATTTGAATAATTATTAAAAAATAACTTAAATTATGACGAAATTGACAACAAACAGAACAAGACTATATTTGTACATGCAATTACATGCAAAACCCACGAAGTAACACTGGCAATAGGTGGCGTTTAGACTAGCAAAATATTTGCATGCACTATACTCGTAAACTATAAAACCTCTTTAAAAAACTTTGTCCTTAAATTTGAATTTGAAATGATTGAAATGATGTTAAATTCAATGCTGCTCGTTTGTGAGAGACAAAAGAGAATTTACAATAAGCGCACATACGTCTAATTTAAAAAGCAAATAACACATATGTAAAAATTTATTTAATGATCGGAAGTGCATGAATTCACTTAACATTTATATATATTTATATAATTTACATGGCGCAAAATCTTTGAATTCCTTTTTAAGAAAATTACGCGGACGAACGAGCATGAAACTTGGCACACTTATAATTTATATAGAGAAGGAGTGCAGAATGCTAATATTTTTTTTTAAATAATGCATAAAAAATATTATTAAATTAATAAAATAGATGTTTCACAAACTATGGTGATGAACATTAACTTGATTTGACATCCATGTTTATATAAAGTGACACATACGTCACTACGCAATGCGTTAGTAACGGGGACACTGGTACATATAAATTGTAATAATTCAGTGTCAGTTTTAGCTTCTTTTTCGTCAGTTTGCAGCAGCATCGTTTCAGTTGAAACTTACCTAAGCTTTGTAGAATTGAGAACAGGTTGGACTTCATATTTTGGACACATGGAGTGACCTTTTTTTAATCAACCATCTTTGTATTTTACACATCTTTATACTTTACGTTATTTTTCTTTTTTATTTTTCAGCATAATAAATATTTTCAGTATAAGGATAGTTCTTAAGAATCATCCTTTTGCAAATAATCACACCTACACTTATTACACAAAATTGTTTTTGTTGTATAGCTTTAAGGTCTAGGCAGGTTTTAAGATATAATTAATTTTAAAGACTGGCGCACTCGATATAGATCCATAACAAAAAAGCTAAACTATAAAAAATAAGAAAAAATCATCTTATGGAAAATTGTTTAGTGTGTTGGGCATTTTATGTTGACTAAACTAAATAGATTTATTTAGACATTTTAACAATAAACATTTGGAACATCTGATGAAGAACAATATAACGAAAAATATAACGAAAAGTCTTACTTTGGTGAAAATTGTTTAGCATTATCAGCACTTTCGAGTAACATATATATATATATATATATATATATATATATATATATATATATATATATAAAAAAAAAATATATATATATATATATATATATATATATATATATATATATATATATACATATATATTGAAGATCTAGAAAATTTAATTTAAAAGAGATGAGTAAATGGCGTACGGAAAAAAATGGTTCGTAGTTCGAAAATTGCAGATTTCGATGATAAATTTAAATATTGAATTCAGGAAATTAAAGTATTAAATTATATTTAGTATTTTCATTCCCTCGCGGTTCAGCCTCTTAGCACGCAATGCCTCAATTCACGGAAAGTGGGAAAAAGAAATATTAAAAGAGAACTGAGTGTCTCTTTTCCTTTGATAATATGAATACGTTCACGCTTCATTTTACATAAAAATGCATCTTTAGTTTTACATTCCAAGAGTTCGTAGCATTACTCGTAGCACCTCTACGAGACTAAATGCTTGTGGGGTAACGACGTCATACGTCTGCATATCCGAAATGTCTGTTCAATGTATCCTGGTTCAAACCTGACCTATATTTTTAAAATGCAAAAATAAACATTTTCTTGGTCTTTTCCAATTTGTGATTTGTAGTATGTCTCGTATAAATGTTCAATCGTAGCATTTCATTTATGAAAAAATGTAACGATGACTTAAATAATCGTCAAATCGTACTTAAATACCTTAAGTATTTCTATGTTCTGTTATATGATAAACTAGCTGACCCTGCGAACTTCGTACCGCCATATTATTGCGCTGTTAATATTGAAATTTTTAAATTATTGCTATTATCGTTTTAAAAAAAATTATTTATACAAACCTTCTCCTGGCAATATCGCAATCATTAAAGAAAATAATCGTATGTGGTGTTTTCGTTTGAAACTGAATGAAAATGCAATAAAACGCATTAAATTATTACTTTTTATTTTGAATGGTGCTGCGACATCTGTGTCAATAAAAAGTAATATTTTGTGAATTGGCTCCATCTAGCAGTAAATAAGTACATCGACTGCATTGTACAATGTATAAGTACATTTTGTATATATATATATATATATATAGACGGGTGTACATATGTACTTCGATTATATACATGTCTTTAATTTTAATTTAATTTGAAATTTACATTAGTAAAATTTTGAAAAAATTGAATTATTACAGTACGCTCTTTTACAATATACAATACTTTATAACATTACATATATAGCATAAGATAATTCTCTATATGATATATAGGTATATAAAAAGTTCATACATTTTTTTAAAGTATTGCAACGAAACGAATCAATTTCACGAAGAACTCTAATGCGCATGCGTAGACGCGAAAAGCATTTCAATATTGGTACTCCTTCATCACAAGCCCTGTGGTGTAATGGATATCACGTCTGAACGTCAGTTCAGAAGATCCAGGTTCGATTCCTGGCAGGGCGTCCTCGTCGACAAGTGGTCGACATTTTTGCTTTTTATGTAAACTTTTTTGAACTTTCTTAAATTTATAATGTTAAATAAATTTTATGCGCTATGTATTAATTGTGTCAAATTGTAATATTTAATAATATTTCGTAGATGTTACATTAATTATAATGGAAATGAAGAGTAGTGACAAATTTCCCTATTGACTTTGATCTTTTCTACTCTGCGACATAAAAGATAAAAGTATTCGTTCATCCAGTATTATTTTTATCTATATATAATTTTACACATTTTCCTGTTAATCGCAAGAAAGATAGAGGGAACTTAGTATTAAGATAGCTTGTTATCCACTCCCCGCCTATTTCCAAAATTAAGTCCACAATCATCACCTTTACGTTTCGATATCTTCTCGTAATACGATGATATATACAGTAGTTATTTAATTAATAAGTTCACTGTGTTTTAGGAATAATTAAGATAATTATTTCTATATATCAACAGGAGCTCTTATTATCAAACTTACGTGTCTCTTATAAATAATAATAAAATCTAAGAAAGTACTTCCTATTTTTGTTTATAACAAAAATAGGAAGTCTTTATACTTTTAAGTTACGGTAAGTTTCAGTACGTTGTCTACTTCTTAAAACTTTTAAAAGTATAAAATTTAACTAATTTTTGAATATTATACTATCTGAAACATTTTGAAATTTCATCTCATCGAATTAAGATTTGGAATCTCTTATTCATAATTTATTTTTTAATAAGATAAAGTAAAGTGTCATTCTTAGATTTTTGTCATAAATCAGTGTTTAGACCAAAGGGTCTAAGGTAGATGAAAGCATCTACATCGTCAAATCCTGAAATTGTTATACAACAATATATTACGAAGGTATAAATAAAACTACAATTAATAAACAAGATAACTGCATAAAAAGATTAAATATTTTTTTTTCCTTCATCATTCATTAGCATCTGTTTAGATAAATTATGGTAATGATTTAAAAAGAATAGTGCACCTTTGCACTCGTTGTATATGTTGTTGCACAAAAAAAAAATACTCGTGGGCTTTCTATTTCTACATAAAAAAGTTAATCAAGGTGAAACGTCCCAAAAATTCTCACATTATTTAGATTTACATCATCGCTTTTCACTGTGTAAATCCCTAGAATAAGCTCACCTATATTTTGAGACATTGCATATTAAGTGTTGTAACTTCAAACGCACATGATATTACTAGAGTATAGGAATGAAAATAATGTAAATATAATCTTAATTGGGAATTGGATCCACAAACGCTCGTATTTAATAGCCATATGCAGATGAAACCTACAATAACGGGTTTAAATAAAGAAAACTATACTTTTTTTTAACTTCACGCTTTATCCAATTAACTTCACCTTTATCAAGGTAGGCAGAGGGAACCCGAGAACCTAGTGTTAAGACATTCCGTTCTCGTACAACAATTCCGTTCCCCACTTTCCGCCGAATTGAGGCATTGCGTGCTGAAAAAAACTAAAACATTGAAAACTATTCTTGACGCTTAAATTATGAAATATTCATACAACTCAGTAGAAAATGGGTTATGAATTGAACTCCATATGGATTGAATAGAATAAGAAAACCCTGTAGAATTTAATTTAATTTATTTAATAAAATAACAAATCTACTAAACACTCCGTAGCAGTATTCGTAGAGCCTCTACGAAATATAAGTCATTTCTGATCTAGTGCATTTTATACAAGTATTTTTGCATATGTATATCAATATTTAACAAATAACAAATAAATAATAATGTAAAACACAAATAAAAGCATACAACATTGTAGTTATATTCTAATAATAACAAAACTTTTAAAAACATTACGTTCATTGTACAAGACAAAACTAGTACTAAAAGTGGTAGTATAAGGCTTAAACTAGAAGTATTTTTTGTATACTAATCAAAGATAAATGACAAATGATAAACTCATAAGAATGTAAAGATGGTGAGATGTAATCCTACAAGTTTTATATGAAAGTTTCAGTTAAAGTAATAAATAAATTTCTTCTTACCTGATTAGAACCTTATACTTTAGTTTTGTCAGCTCCCTTTTATTTCAATTGCGTCTCTCGTAAAGTATATTATTAAAATTAAAATTCTTCTTTCCCTCTTCTTCCCTCTGCCTACCCTGTGCTATGTACAGGATACGGCGTGAAGAAAGAAATGCCTTATAATGCACATGTTTATCATTCATATATTTTGTCAAATATATATCTACATTGTTCTACAAATATTTATATTAAAATAATGATTTTTGGGTTATCCCCTAAATGTCCAAAATTTATTAACATGAAATTTTTAATATTTTTAAAGACCACACGTTTTTTTTAAATAAGTATAATTAATAATTGATATTATTGTATGATTACTTATAATGCTTTGTAAAATGTTAATTAATAGGGATAATAAAGGCAACTTTACTAATTTTCTTACCAAGTGTTTAATAATTTACAAATACATGACCTATAATATGAGAACAAGTTATATAATTTTTATTATTATTGAACTCTATTGTCTCATTTATAAAATATTAAGTAAATTAAATAAAAAAAATAAACCGTCGACGAATCGACGGTGGCCCTGCCAGGAATCGAACCTGGGGTTTTCTGTACTGAAACAGTACAGACGCGATATCCACTACGCCACAGGGCCGGTAGTTGAGAAGAGGAAATATTCGAATGCATTCGGGTTCTACGCATGCGCACTCACTTTAATCAATTTATTTACATACTTTCAAAATAATTTCAAAAATTAAGAAATGAAAAGCTTCAGAGCATTTTATCACATGCCATGCCAATGTTATGTGACGAATAGGGATTACGATTACTTAAAAAAAATGCAAAGAAAAATCCACATAATTAGAAAAATATTTTATGGCGGTAAAATTAGTACCCATTAAGCTGAACTGTAACTAGTAATTTCTTAAGTTTAAAAGAACGTAATCGACGTAGCACTTTTCGTATGAATAGTTATAAGATAGTGTTCAGACTTTTGATTATTATTTCCGCGTATCTTTTCATCTTCGCAATATTAGGAACTTAGTAACAATCCACTTTCGTATCAACTAGCCTTTTTTAAACGCTCTGAAAAAGAACATAACACTTGTATTGCAGCATTGAAAATAATATTTTATTGAAAAATCCGTCTTAAGAATTTACTGCATAGACATTTAGGTTAGTAATTATTATATACGTTATTTAAATAAAACAATCGAGTTCTCAATTTGTATTGTATTCGATTTGTAGAATGAACATGAACTAAACTTGTCATATAATATCCCAACATACCAACTTAATTTACTTTACTTTCAAAGAAAGCAAATAAGTACCTACTAACTATATAATAATCTTTGGCCATGTATTTACTGTGCCATTTATATATGACAGAAATATTTAATAAAATATATATGGAAGTGGACTTATCGGTATCATACGGATTTTTTCTTGTATTACTTTGAACTAATCAAAGCTATCTTAGGCTAGACTACAAAGCGTAAAATCTCGTCATTTCCCATTTTTGTAGGATTATAAATTACAAGAAATCCTCTCTTAATCCACTAAACTCCTCAAGGAATCTACGTACTAAATATAAGCTTTCTACGTCTAATAGTTTTGACTGTTTGATGTCCGTCAGTCTCTTAATAACGCAAAAGTTTCATATTTAGAAATAGTTTTAGCTTCAATAATCGCCACTTTCATAACAAAACATGTATGGTATTTAGTTTATATGAACTAAATAAAAAAAACTTTCTATCTATGCATCAAAAAAATATATTAATAACCTTTATGTGTAAGTAAAGTATAATAATTTATATGGTAATGACATAGAATTTTAAGTGCCTTAGCCACTTAGGGGTTGACAAAATTCATTTTAGCGTACCCTTTAACGAGGCGGCCGGCGGTTATAACACATATCTAATGTTAATCGGTTACGTCGTTTAATTACTTTAAAAATGTAATTTTGGAACAAAGTTTAAATTAACTTCACCACATAGTAATAAAAGCGTTGTGTTTTAAAAGAGATGATTTATTTTATTATATATATATTTTATTATATA
>JAKGSA010000005.1:5590272-5630122 GCA_033558755.1 Philaethria dido | reverse complement strand
TATATATATATATATATATATATATATATATATATTATGAATGGATGAAGTATTTAATGAACGAGAAGTGGAGGAATGTATGTGGAGGAATGTAATGTGAAAATTATCAATGACATGATTGTATTCTACTAGCAGAATAAAAGTATGTTTCCTCAGAAGAAAAAGAAACTTACCTGTATTACAGTTTTAGCGATGCGATGTACCAAAAAGACACTAGTGCTTTACAAGGTCGGTTTATATTTAACAGATTTTAATAGATATCGTTTTTGCATAAAAAAAGTTCTATAATAATTTTTTTTAGCTTCACGCTGTATCCAGCAAATATCAGGGTAGGTAGAGGGAACGCCGCACTTTGTCTTATTACTAAACCCTAGAAATGAAAACACTAAACTTTTACATTTCCTGAAGTGGGAATCGAACTCACAACCTGACGAGTCAGTCAGTCAGACAGTCGCACACTTGTGCCTCTTCGCCACAACAGGCGTTAGGTGTTATAATAACTATAAAGGAACAAAATCAAAACAAAATATCAATTCTCGTATAATTTTAATAGATCACTAATTTGAATACATCTATAGCTCCATTTTATATTATATATACAATAGGTACAGTTTTAGAATAAAATAATTTATTTTCTAACATCTATATTAATATGTTATATTTTACACATACATACACATGATATACAAAAGTTGCGACAGTAATACTATCACTGCAATGTACTTAATTACTAATTTCATTACAGTGACATATTTTTGTCGCTTAGAGTTGTTTGTGGGGTTGTTTTAGATAATCTTGAAATTAGATAGGTCTATAGAAAAAACTATATAACGTAGAAATAAAAATTTCACTCTAAAATAATATCCATCTATGTTATGTTTGTTAATCACTTTCAATAAGCAAAATTTAAAGCAACATAGGATGTAATAAATCGCCAATTTTTGTATGGTAGAACTTTAATAGATATTGTTGTACTAGTCCGTGTTGAAAACTTTTATGAACTTTCTAAGGGTCATTATGTAAATGGTCCATGTCGTTAAAAATTATATGTGCAACTTTCATCTAACAAACTGCTCTAAGTACGCTTACGTGTAACTACCTGTTTACGACATAAGCATTTATTATTTCATTTCTTCAATTATATTTCTATACAAAATTTTAATTAGTAATATTAATTATTTGTTACTTTACGCATCTCTCGCAATTTGACAAGTTTTCAGAAAGAGTACGGTGACGTATTACTCCGTTGTATTGATGTAAGCATTTCGAGTTGATGACAAAATCCAATAAAGTACTTCGTCTAATATGGCAGAATTTATAAAAGTTTAACGAATATTTTACTAAAAGATTTAAACACAAGCACATGTAATGTGCACATATATGTACATAGGTTATTGTGTAAATATCAAAACGGCATCATGTATTTTTTTTAACTTCACGCTGTATCCCGCATATAGCAGGGTAGGCAGAGGGAACCAGAGAACCTAGTGTTAAGACACTCAATTCTCTTTCAACATTTCCGTTCCCCACTTTCATGTATAATTTCTTGATTTAATATTTAAGCACAATTTTAAATTTTATTTTAGAATTTAAGGAGAAAAACATATTAAGTTTACGTTTTATTGCAATCAGTTAATTGAAATAGGCATCACCCTCAGTTCAGAGTTACATCAATTGTGTGTAATTTTGAACAATGGCTCACTAATCTCACGAAATATTTGCATACACATATCAAAAGTGGTGTATTTATTGCTAGCGAAAGTAATCCAAATCATTTCTAATAACAGTGTGAGTAAAGGAGAAAGGTGCAAAAATTAAGGAATACCAATACTACCAGTAAATATTACAACCCCATATTAATTAATAGTATTTTATATATGGACTGGGTTTTGACAAAAAAAAAACTTTAACGCACATATAATTTGGCATTCATATGGAGATCTAACAATATATTATATATTTTTCATGTATTAAAATCTATAATGCACATATGACTCTCATTGCAAAACTGGTCCAAACCACAGTTCACAAAAATACATTATCAAATATTATATTACAGTATATCTATAGCATATAAATCCAAAAAGTTCAATACATATACAAGATTAATTTTATTAAGTATGTGAAAAAAATTTAGGAATATTTTATATTAATACGTAAAGTTTTGAAATTTAGACATTCGTTTTTGCACCAAAAATCTTACACTTAATCCATAATGTGTGTTTTTATAACACGTTCATATATACATATAGTCTGTGAAGTAATGAAATATGTACATAATATATCAGCTTAACATTGTTCTATGTTTTATACAGACAAAAGACTATAATATAGCTTATTGCACTTCATCTGTGATGTGACTGGTTAAATAATAAAATCTCCCAAAAACGAAAACAATTTGTGCTGATGTACTCATTTTTTTTAATATAGTCATTGCATTTCATACTTATCGCTTTGTCCTAGCTCTAAGTTGTAAAGTTATAGTATTAAACACCTCACATGAACTTAAATATTTCATTAACAGACATTCCTAAAGACAACACGAATTTACACATTAGAATAAATGTGACTGAATTAAGAAATCAGAGGTTACGATTCTGTTAAACTATCAATCAAAAGTCCATTCTATAATTTTAGTGATTTGTCAAATCTCGCGATTTTTTCGAGTTAAGCCATTTTCATTCCGAAAGAGTGATTTACATATAATTACATTTAATTGTATAACTTAATTTAAAACTAGGCGTATGTAATTAGATCGGTTTTTATTAACAATTGTATAGTTATCTATATTTAGTAATTACATGAAGTCTAAATTGTCAGGTACTTTGGTTTCATCTCTTACGAATATTCTATCCACCAATTCAACCACTCCAATTACCATCATCGATTCATAATTACATAATGTGTAAATAGGGATCTATAAGTTTTCATCTCACAATTTGAAATATATTTAATAAAAAACCTTTACGTAATATGTATTATATTTTCTTAATAATAACTTCTGAATTTAATTTACTCACTTGTCATAAATCCGATCTATTTAACTACGCCGAGGAGAAATTCATGTTAAAAGACATATATGTGACTGGAATGACTAATAACAGCGTCTTATACTATGAATTTATCCAAAAAATGTAATATATAAATCGAATGAACAATGAGAACATAAGCAACACAATGGAATAAAAATAGTTACTAACGTAATAACAGTAAATACTAAAAAAACATATCATGTAAATGTAGACCATTATTTTCAAATGATTTTCTAGTCAATTCATTTCATCTTTTTCAAAACCGTTTCAAAATGATTAATTTGTTCTTGCTGCTTTCTATTTCAAACGTAAGTATAATAATTATACGTATTAGAAGGCTCGAAATACTCAATTTAACGTTACAATAAATTCTTTGTTATTTGCTCATATAAAAGGATAATTCAAATACCAAATAACCAACATTTCGGCCTACATTTAATTTAAACAAATAAATTATTCAACTTCGCATTACTTAAGGTGTTCTTTGCTATTTTAATAACATTTGTTTCCAGACACTAGACGAGGAATAAATGGAATAGTTAAATAAACACAAAAACATTGAAGTTGAAAATCAGTGTGCGATCAAGTTTTCTATATATAAAATACTAATAACATTCTATATATTAAATAAAATAATCAATAATGTAAGAAATGGGACAAAGATTTAATAAACTCGAATGGGTCGTAAAAAATAATTGGACTGTAACAATATCTGATAATTCTACAACACGTGTCGCGCAATGGGGTATCACATGTTATTGAAACTAAATTATAGTACATAGAATATAATTGAGTAACTATACAAGGCATGTTACATAAAATCACACCAGGCCGTTAAAACAAATAATGTAATATACATGACAATATTTCGAAAGCTTATTATACCATTTATACAGAATTTGTATAATAACTCAAACTTATGAATAAATGTCAACGAAAAATTATGTCATATATATTAATTCTTACAACTTTAGTACCAAGTAATCTTTATCTAATTGTTTTCTGAAAATAACAAAAAGTGACTTTGAAATTAACAGCCTGAGGATTTGTATTTACACATAAAATATATTAAATGAAATACATTGTACATTTTTTCTATACATGTGTCTTCATACGTATAAATAAATAAAATATGGAACAATTAATAAAAAAAATAACAATCATAACATAAAAGAAACATTACAACAAACTTTGAGTATTCGCGTCATTAAATAGTGATACGTTATTAAAATTATCAATATAGGAATATAATCATAGATTAACTTTATTTTCCCTCTGTTCAAATCGCATAAAATTACCAAGGCAATCAAAATAGCAATTATCTCTAAAATGAGATCCCAATAACCATTTGTCATGGTATTTGCAAAATACACAATATTAAAGAACTAGGGAATTGTAAAAAGCAAATACCCCATCGGTTGGATAGACTTATTATTAAACAACATTGCAATCTCAATAATCATACTATAAATCTTATCGATTACGATACAGCACCTTACAAAAATAGAATTTATGTTATAATATATTATACACGAATATTTCTAAAGCGGCTAGTTGTACTTTTAATTTTATTATTTTAAATGAACTTTTTATAACGTCAGTGTGTTATGAATTTAGCTCACGTAAACCAGTAAAATCCTACGTCACTTGCTTCCGAAAATGCATGCATTTTTTTAAAAAATAAATAAGAAAAGAAAAGTTAATTGGCCAAATGATAAAATGTAATATTTTACATTCGATGCCATAAGACTGTAGGGTTAATGCAATCGGCATACTCATTTTTATAAGCTAATAAGAATGTCATCAATCGCGAATAATGTGGAGAATTTATTACATTGACAATTCTGACAGGTACCAGGTAGACGTTTATATTTGTTTTTCATTTGTGGTGTCACAATGTACACATCTTAATATCAATAATTTCACCAATATACACATATGCTTTACAAAAAAATATGACGAAATATACAATTCACTGATATGTAACATTATTTACAATACAATAAAAAAATCGCAAATAAATAATATTTTAGTTCTAAACAAGCGTTCTATAAATATTTAACGCGATATAAATATTACACTTTCTCTGTCATCTAAAAAATAGTTATATGAAATATGATCATATTATCGCGTAATCACCCAACGAATCACAAGTCGTCAAACAATACATAACACTCATTCTAAAGTATCGACATTCACAGCCCACTAACGCTTCGATAAACAATTGTATAGCAGATTAAACATGAGTGTTGTCTACACACTTGTGCGTTTTTGCGTTGAAAGTCAATCAAACGGTAAGGAATATTACGGAGTCAGAAAAACGCTTAATGGAATGTTTTCAATAAAAGGATTGGCTGTGAAAGGTCATTTGGCGGCTATAGTACAACGACAATAGCGGTACAGAACATTTACAAAACAAAAAGAACGACATGGAAAGTAGCACATCCCAGTTTTCCATTTCCTTCGCCGCTTTGCATTTTGTATTCTACGCATAGTATCTGCAAATCCTATTTGTTAAAGAATGCTTTTAGAAAGCTAATTCAATTAAGCGTGTTACATTAAATATTCACATTTCACAGCACTCAATGAGGATTATTTATAAACTGGGTTAAAATTTATTTATTTTGTATATAATTCGCAATTTGAGATGAAAAATTGAACGGAATTATTCAAGATTTACTCAAGTATGCCACTTGAGTGAACAAATTGAATACCATATTCGAATTAATAATAAATGCTTTCTATTACGGAAAAACGCACAATTGCGTCGTAGATACTATAGAAGGTAGAATGAAGAGTTTGTTTTATGTCATAACTCACTAGGAAACGAATACATGTTCGCCAATTGAAAATAATCTGCCATGAATATAACGCAGAGTGAAATTAAACTTGGAAATGTTTTAATTGAAAGTGGTCCATCCCTTAGGAACAGTGGAGGTTTCTGGAGCGCTCGAGCTAGCTGTGAAATCAGAGAGACCGAATTGGCTAAAGTCTAGCCCGTACTCGTGCAACAGCGCACTGTCCGTGGACGTTTTAATCTGCTCCTTCTCTTTCTTATCACGACATTTCAACGGATCAAAAACTTCGAGGTCGGTTGGCGAATCGTCCAGTTGAATGAGATCAGAATCGGAAGACTGAAAAAAAGGATACTTATTTTAATATCAATTCTTTTCTCTCCCTAATAATGCAACTTTCTCATAGTATCCGTGTCTGCGCGCGGTTTTTTAGTTGTCGAAATTAAGTGAACGATTTTATACATTAAGTATAACCAAAATTATAAATCTATACTAGTATAATAGTATATGCATGGCAGAGCAAACGTTGAAGCTTAAAATAATTTAAAACTTACCACAAGTTATACAACAGCAGAAGGCGTTAAAGGAAAAAAGAAAATCTCAAAAGTAAAGACTCTCTCCATTTCTTATTTCCCGAGTAAAATATGTCAACAGTGTCTGAAAAAAAACGGTTAAGTACGAAATTTTTTCGCACTATTAGAGTTCCGTATAACCATGGTGCATTTAGCAAATTTATTTGATTCTCTGGAACCATAAGTTATTATGCAGATATTTTAATTTATTTTTCTGATTAACTTCTATATATATTCTATACATTCGTGAAATTATATGAACGTTAAATAATTTTAATTAAACTTGCGCCAATTAAAGCACTTTGTACCTAATTAAGCTCGTTTTAAATTAAGCAGTTAAGTCTCTGTTAGGTAATAATGTCAGAAAGCACATTCTAATCTTCACCTATACATTTCATTAATGTGAAAGCCTTTAGCAATCTTAAAATATATTTCAGAATGTCCTGATGTGTCCTAATGAAATTTCAAACATTGTACGCCACAAACAAAATAAAAAGAAGAAAAAGTATCCCTAGTAATATTTTTAATATGTTAGACTTTAGTAAGGACATAAAATTAAATGAAAGATTCACAAAACTATCACAATGTTGAAAATATAGATGAATTTAATGAACACACATGGACATAAACAAAATCACAAAATCAAAAACAAATTTGGAGAAGATTTCAGTAATTATTGTGGTCTTAAAAAGCATATTCAATGTCTTAAAGGAGTATTAAATTTCAATAGTTTATTTGTAAGTACAATCAATGTGTTTGACAAAAAACAAAGCGATATTTTCGACGGTACTTGTTGAGAAATGTTGCAAAATTAGGAATTTTATTTCAATTTGTGGATAAAAGAAAAAAACGATTAATATGTTATTTTCATACTAAGTTTTTATTGAAATATAAATGAAATACAAAAATTTAACATTAATAATAATAAAACTAATAAGTATATTTAAGCAAGAGTATATATTTGACTCAAAGTCTATTAGTATGCGTATATTATGCGATAAAATGACAGGCTTTATTGCCACCAAGGTGAGCTTAGCTTCGTGGCCAGTAATAATTATATGTAAAGACTAAGATTAATATTGGAGGGCGGTTAATGTCAAAAGTCGTTCGTTTATAACCTTTACCTTTGTCCTAGTCGGTATTTGAACTCGACGACTTTTAGACTGGCCGTTCACAGGATATAGCACCAGACCGTACAAAGTCAAGCTGTACTTTCAGCATAATTACTTTTCCACGATTTTTTTGCTCATTTAAGTATTTTCATGTAATTTTATCAATTAATTATTATTGTATATTTTCATGTTTATAATTATTATATAGTTAATTAATAAATTTCACTAAATTTTATATGTCATGCATTATACTAGAATAATTCACATTATAT
The DNA here is from genome assembly GCA_033558755.1 of Philaethria dido. Taxonomy (NCBI): domain Eukaryota; kingdom Metazoa; phylum Arthropoda; class Insecta; order Lepidoptera; family Nymphalidae; genus Philaethria; species Philaethria dido. The sequence goes on along the minus strand of JAKGSA010000005.1, from coordinate 5,622,339 downwards.
TTAGAAAAGTTTTTTTAAAACGCTAAATTTCTACGTAAGTAGTATCATAACCAAGCTGGCATAGGCATTAGACATCCTGTGGACGACCTGCCTAACATTAACTATTACACTAAGTGCGCACATGCATTAAGAAACAAGACGTGCAAAAAGTATACGTATATACAAATACCACATTCACAATGGTTTTAGAGGTATTCTCACTATCTTTATTTGTAATGTTATAAATAATATAGGGATTTAATCGTACTGCAGTAGTATTTTATAAGCTTCAAATTTATCACAGACAAAGAATTTTATATAAAATATTTTAATACAAAATATGTCGCTAGGGAAAATAGTTACGTTTCATTTGATCAAAATGAGATAGTAACTTTTGTAAGCAATCTTATTGCTTAATACTCGTATAGTAACAGTATACGTAGCGTAATTTTGTAAAGCGTATAGGAATTAAAATACGTATGTATATCTCTAAAAATATTTGGACCTAAATTCAAAAACAAAGAACTTATTTTGTTCTACTATTCATAAAGTTTTGTTTTTTCGCAATAGAGAAACAGAATCAAATTTCGAAAAATATCTAAAATTAAAAAAAGAAAAATATCGAAAAATATATTCGATATTATTTTTCTTGAGCCATACTTTTATCTATATTTATTATTATCTTAAAATTATTATTAAAACTTGTAAAATTGTGATTGTTTATGGTAAACAGCAAACGTTACAAGGGTACGTAAATAACTTCAGAAGCTATTTAGAGTCAGTGACGTATACTTTATTTAAAGTAATAGGCTTAATCTCGCATTACCTCGAGTCCTTGTGGCACTTATCTTTAAAAACCTTTATAAATAAAGTCGAACACCTGCTAAGTGCCTTTATAATATACTTTTAAAATTATTTTAGTCGCGTTTTTGTTGTATATATTTCTTTAGAATTTAATAATATATATTAAAAATGTTAATTATCTTCAACATTACCTTTTTAAAGCTAAAGCAGGTGTAAGTTTTTAAAACGTCTGCTTTTCAAAATGACTTTTATTCACATATAAATTTCGCTTTTCAGATGTACGTACGCTAATTCAATATCTCAAGATAAATTATAAAAAAGCTTTTAAGAGTTGGAGATGTTTACGATATTTTTTATAAATTCATATTCATGTGAATTATAGAATTTTTTAATAAAAACAAAATAATGGCACGCTCCAACAACATTTTAACGACTATATTTATCTTACTAATGAAAGACTAAGAATAAGTCGTATAGCAACCGACATTAAATCGATGTCAACATTCATAATTAATTGTAAAACCAAATCGATATCCATGGGTGAAATTGTTAATCCCATATCGATTTAAGATCGAGTATTTTAAGTACATAAACAATATAACTACTATTTATTTAGATATGTGAATAAATCATCTGACTACCCCGCTAGGGATAACGTGTGAAGCTAAGTTAAGTTAACTAAATAACAATTGTATAAATAAATTTAACGAGTTAGCCCGCCTTTGGTGACTTAGTATGCCAACTACATAACTAGAGCCTAGTGTTATCGAAAAAAATTACATACTATTTATTAAGGAATAACATGAAGAGAGAACCTAATGTTAAATCCAACTTGCGGCCATTTAAGAGACATCGAGTGTAGGATAGAAGCATTCATGCGGTGTTTTGTGTTATCAGAACGAGGAAACGTAAATGACTAAATATTAGCATCTTTTTTTTAGCTGCACGCTGTATCCTGCACATAGCAGGGTGGACAGAGAAAACCAGAGAACCTTGTATTAAGACACTCTGTTCTCTTTTATCATTTCCGTTCTCTATTTTTCGCCGTATTAAGCTTAGCCTTGTTACCAGAACGAGGCAATGAAAATACTAAATATTATTTAATATTTTCATTTGCTGAAGTGGGAATCGAACCCACAACTTTTCGCATTTACAGACGCACACAAGCGTGCGCTTTGCGCCACAACAGACCTCGAAATAAGGATCTAACTCACTTACGATAACAGCATTGTTTTATTTTATACTTGGTTTTCGTATACGCTACAATTTTTACCAGTGAACTGATGTGGAAATTAATTATGAACGAAATTCATATAAGTAAGTAAAACATGACATTGCGTTATGAAATACTACTTCAATATTATTTTTATTATGTCATATTGTATAGAAAATTGCATTCCCCTCATATATTTTCCTCGTTTTTTCAAACAATCGGAAAAATATAATTTAAAGGAACTATTTGTATTTTAGAGAACTAAATTAATTCAAAAATATATATAAAACACTATCACTGCAAGCAATTTAATAATAAATTAATTTTTACTACAAAAGAAAATACTTTTATTATGGAAAATAAAATGGTATATTATCATGACCCTCTCTATTTTATTGTTAATGAGTATTTATTGTCTTTTGTCTAATTCATTCTATGAACATAGATCACGTTATTTGATATTTTTGTTAAAATTGCTTAAAGCCATGAACGAATTTAATTCACTTATTTTAAGATATAAAAATATATATTTTAGTTATAAATATATAATACTTTTTATATTTACAAAGTAGGACCATGTATTATTTTTTTAATTATTCATTCGTTACAAAAAATAATTAATTTAAATTTTAATTCTATTTATTTTTAAAAAATCATGAGAAAAAAACTTCTTTTTTTTTAATTGTCTTTACGGTCTGTTTTGAATTAAGACACTTAAGGAACATTCATTCAATACAATAGTTAAATTGTCTTTATATATTTTAAATTACATCAAAGCACAGCAAATTCTATATATTTCAGCATTTTCATAGTTTATATGTAAAAATAGCTAATCTGTGTATATTCGAAGTAATAGAAAATTTACCCTGTATAAGTACTATTTAAATTTATTTATAATATATGTGTAGAATGTATAAGTACTATTCAAATATCTAAATAAGCTAGAGTTTGCAAATCCAAATAGTGAATATGCAAAACTAGTTATACGACTAGTAAAATATTGATATTATTATAAAATTTAACCTTTTGCCTCTATAAGTATAATACAAAAAAGTAATAATTAAAAAAAATAATTTATTAACCATTAATTTAAGATGCAGTACGATTCATATTTAATTTTTATAATAAAGTAAGTGAGAATATTAAAACAATACAATAACATATAACAGATCATTTCATACATTCCAATAAATAAAAGCAAGGTAGTAGGCATTCACTTCGAAAATATCTAAATGAAATAAATTACCTTTTTTTTTTAATATAAAAAAGTCACAGGTTCCATTTTTTATATATTTTTTTTCTATAAACTCCTTAACACCTATGTATAGGGGACGTTATACCCAAATGTGACAGGGTTGTGAATGATAGGAAATATTATTAAAAATTGATATAACATTAAGTTAGTTCCAATCAATAAATATGTCTCTGATGTATATATATAACATCGCAAGGACTATAGTAACGCATATGAGAATTACCTCTTGTCTCGCTTTGTAGGCGGGTCTAGGTCGTTCCGGAACCATAGGCCTGGGCGTAGATCCGTTACAAGATTCATTTTGGTTAGATTTCCTTTGGTTCGACGACAACGTAAGTTTTAGTTTCGCCTTGTCGTTATCGGCGAATCGTATAGCGCTCGTATGGAAGCTCGTATCGGTCGGGACGTCGGCGTCCTTGGTGATGTTACTTATAAAGTTTGTAGTTGGCGGTTGAATCGTTCTTGGGGGAGGTAGGGGAGCGTCGGAGAGGTCGATTAACTTCCTCGTACAAACTATTGGGTATCGGACAGGACGTTCGGGTAATTTGGGTGGAGGACATGGTGACAGTGTTTTCTGTAAAATAAAATCGTATAATGTGCCACGGTGCACCTAAACATAGTTAAGCGTAACGAAAAGCGATGCAAATGAAACATGACATGTCTTTTAGTCAAAAGACAATTCATGTGTTAACATAATATATTAATCCAACAACACAATGACATGAACTTGACGCTACACTACGTGATATTTACAATTGCATCTGTATTAACAAATATTTTATTAATAATTTTACAATAAAATTAGTATATAATTCATATACTGCTATGTTAAAGTCACCTATAGCCAATAACATTTATGAATACAGATCTCGCCCATACTAAACTATGTATGAAATATAAACTCTATTAAGCGCGTACGAGATGAGCATTCAGCGCAAAAAGTTATTTAGCGTTGAAGAAACGGAGTATTCAATGTATGTTTTATTTTTTTTACCTCATATTAAATGTCATTTTGGTATTACATCAATTGTTTATTAACAGTTGTATTTATTTATAAGGATATAGTTTGTGATGTGTCTATAATGATTATGAACAATGTATGTGTAAATTTAACTGAAAATTTAACAAATACTAAAAATTTGCATTAGAGTGATTCTATTACTTATTTTTACTTTATTAAATTATTAATTATTTATACTTTTAAATATTTAATTATATATATATATATATAAGCCAGAAAAGGCATCACATTAAAAGACTCCGCTTCTTCAATCGTGAATACAATCTATATACTTACAGCTTTATCTGGCAGGCTTATTGAGTTGTGAGTGCTTGGAAGGCTGTCGCGTTTGTTGAATAGGAACTCCATTTCGGTGAGGAGGTCTAGGGGGAGTGGGGGAGGCTCGCGGGGGGGATCGCGGGAGTCAGACGAGTCGGAGGAGACCGGGGTCGCTGAGCCACATGAGAACCTGTCGAAATTGTATTATGTTACTTATATCTATTTAACTACCACGTGTATGAGCGTATACTGTGTGTAACGTGAGACAAATTGTGAAAATAATGACTTAAAAGTGTCAGGCCAAAAACATTTTTAATAATAATCGAAAAACGATATTATATGACATAAATAAATGTAAATAATTTATTTCTGAACTTATTGTCTGTTTTTGCCGTCACACTTATATATGTATACTAGAGCTAGTACTTGAACAAGTGAACTAAATGTGAATGTAAAGTATTATTCTAATGCATTTGATATGTAGCTAGTAAAAGCTTTACTCTCAACTTAAACTAAGGTTTTTGACATACATCGTGGTGAATATTAAATAATGAAAGAGCGAATATTCTACTAAAGGCTGCTTTAATTCAATGAACCCGTGATATCTTTAGCAATATAATATTTTAACATGATAGTAAACATTAATTTACTCACAGGCTCAGGCTGCTATGAAAACTTTATGTAAGTTTATTAAAAACTTAAAAAGAAAAAGAAAGAGGTTCTAAATTTGAATGTACTTTTTTAAGTGTATTACCGCATATCTTTTTACTGGGTGAACCAATTTTCATGATTCTTCTTTTATGTGATAGCTAGAGTGCTAATCTGTGTGCCCCATTTAAATTTAATTAAGATCTGACGAATAGTTTTTGAGTTATTCGTAATAATTTTACTTAATTGTGCATTTTATTTGATCGGTGCTCTTTAATATTAAAATTTTAATTACATGATATTTTTTTAAGCCCCTTAAACAATTTTATGTAAAGACATAGTATTAATTAGTATTAAATGTGTTATCAATGTAGATGTATCAAATGAGGGATCAAATATTAGATATATTTACGTTGTACAAAGATGTTGATCATCTTTTGGTATAGATTATATATCTCAAAAGGACTTAAACCTTTAAATAAAAATTGGTGATAAATTCAAAATAGAATATTAAATAATTTTCAAGTATAAAGTAAAATATAAGTATAAATCAAAACATTTTAATATTAAAATAACATAAAGACGCAATTTTTATATAAAATTTCAACTTAAAAATGCCTACCCTGAAATTTTCATTAATTATTAGTAAAATAAAAAAAACAACCTAAATTGTATGCTTTAGTGATGTAAGTAAATTTATGAAAAGTAAATAAAGTAAACGGTTGTCTCACGTAAATATATTACTGTAACTTTGCATGTAAAATGGCTATTGGCATTGATATAAAAATTTTTCAAATAAAAGAATCGACTAAACAGAATTTATACGACATTAAAAATCAAAGGCTTGAAGATATTATGATATGTAATACCAGAACTATGTGTACAAATATTGTTTTGTATATTTTTCTATTGTTATTTTCTAAAATCATATTTTACAATTTAACACGTAATTGATAGTTTTAGCATTATTAAAGAAGGTATTTGAAAATTGGATTGTATAGAATTTTTTTAGTTTTGCATAATGGTGGTCTCTGTAATGGAAGATTCTTTCTTATTTGTTTTCCACTTAATGTTTTTTTTTTATTTTTTATTAATGGTCCACAAAACTTACTAATATTATTTATTTTGATAAAACTCACTGTTGATTTAAATCAACAATTTTACGTAAACAATGTTACACAATATAGACTGTCAAATATTTTTATAATAGGAATGAAATTAGATTAAAATTATATGTTTTGAGGATTTTATTGAAAGAAACGATAATTACTTTTATTGCAACTAAAATTTGAATATTTAGTTAATATTATTTGAATGTTAGTAATAATATCGCTAACGAATCTAGTAAATTCAACAAAACCTAGATACATTTTTGATACATTTTTGTTATGGTGTAATATATGAAGGACTACACGACTATTTAGTAACAAGATGCAGTTCACCATGTTTTTAAAAGTATTCATATTTTCATAATTATAATCTTTACAGACATTTTGGTATACTATAGTAACACCATCTCTATGTCATTAGAAATCCATTTATTAGTACTAGTGTCCCCGTTGGCGCGTTAACAATGCGTTGTCTTTAGCAATGTATATGTCACTTTATATAAACATGCATGTCAAACCATGGTAGTGTATGTAACATTTATTTTATTAATTGAATGTACTTTTTATGCATTTTTTGAAAAAATTGCATTCTGCACTCCTCTATATAAACTATATGTGTGCCAAATTTCATGTGCCTCTGTCTGCGTAATTTTCATAAAAAGGAGTACAAAGTTTTTACTTCACGTATTTATGTATTTATTTACAGATTTTAGAAGTGTAAGGGCATTAGAAATATATTTTTGTGAACATAACACTACTATTATTGATTTAAATTGTCGTTATTTGTTTGTAGTTCATTTTTAACCGACTTCATAAGAGGAGGAGATTCTCATTTCCACTTTTTTAAGTGTTTTATAATGTAAAACTTTTTATTGGGTCACTATTTTTTTAAATCATAGCTAGTGCTTCTGATGTGGACCCATTTAAATTTTGTAAAGATCTAACGAGTTTTAAATTATTCGTAATAACATTACTTTTTAGTACATTTTGATTGAAGTCTGTTTTTTTTTGTTAAAATCTCAATTATCTTACCTGCTGTCATCCGTAGTGTTAATTGACGACGGTCTAGAACCAGTTTTAGGCATTTTGTTCTTCAATCCTTTTACAGCCGATTTCATATTTTTCCCTCCTTGTCGCACCTTTAAGAATAAATATTTATATTTAGTTCTATGAAATATGTAACAAGATTTTATAATTATTCCTGTGAAAGGACAGTATAACTCATAAAGAAATCATTTAAGGTTTATAAAAATGAGATGTTATAAAAATATCTTATAATTATGAAAGTTTCATATGTATGTTTGTGCATATAATGAATGTGTACCTTTATAACTATATTAAAGAATTAAATACGAACGTTAATACTGAGATATAAAATACTATCTTAAAGTAAAATATCTGTGCCAACAGTGTAAAGAGTGTTAAGTCTAAATTAGTGAAAAACGAGTTTGAAACCCTAAAAAAAAATTTGAATTTAATGTGGTTCAGATTGAAATATCTTGACAGAATCAGGTGAATACTTCAAGATATTTTTTTATTTTTTTAAACCATTTTGGAGAAATTGCCAAACCTTTAATTGTGATTTCCCAAAATCAACACTTTTGGACTTAACAGTCTTTATACTGCAGCCATAGATATTGTGGAGGTCTTTGTGATTTCGGAATAAAACTCCACTTCCCAATATCTTCAATGGACTGTATTTCTTTAATTGTTTCAATTTCTTCAGAGGTCTTCACTGTGTCACGTATCCCGAACGAATGTGTCGCTACCGGCAAATGTGCCTCTTTTTATTCCTCCCTACGTACACGCGATAGCCTATGCCTGAGCGAGAGCCTGAACTCGCTCGCGTTCGTAAACAAGCATTGTACGCAGGGAGGTGACAATACACTTTCTTAATTTTTATTACTCTATACAATTCTAAGTACAATAGTCTATACAATTCTAAGAACATTAGTCTATACAATTCTAAGTACAATAGTCTATACAATTCTAAGAACAATAGTCTATACAATTCTAAGAACATTAGTCTATACAATTCTAAGAACAATAGTCTATACAATTCTAAGAACATTAGTCTATACAATTCTAAGAACATTAAACTTAACTATTATTATTTTCCTTTCCGTCGTCCGCTACAGATATATATGAAGGATTTTGTAATTGTTATATTTATGGATATTTAATGCACAACGTTTTAATGACAATATTTATTTTAAAATTAAGTTTAGTGTGAAAAAGAGTACAACTGCAATAGATATTTTATGTTATTTTACATTTATGTTAATCATATGCACCAGAAAAATAACTAAACTAAGATATGACATTACGTTACGTTCAAGTAATAGAAATAGTATTTGGTTAAATATCTTATAGAATAACGATTGTCGAACAGATTTAGGAAGATTAAAAAATGTTAAATATAATTTTTTATGTATTTGAACGCCAATCCTAAATTAAAATAGTAAGTAGATTGTAAGACTTATTGATTATTCATTTTAAATCACAATAAATGCTATGACAGTAGTTTTTTACATAGCAGTATAAGGAAACAGAAAACAGCATGCAATATATACTAAGAAAACCCAGTGCAGAAAATTTCAATGAAAACGTAAATTCGAAAATATTCACCACTTTGTGGAATATGTGTTACTAATTTCTACGTCTACTTTAAATTAATCTAAAATATTTTAACAAAAAACAAAGCTAAATAAAAGCAAATTCAATCGATAAAAATATATTATAAAAAATATTTAGAATACATAAGAATATAATAAATATAATATTTTTTTAATTAATATCGATACTAAGAATTATTTCATCATGGTCTACGGTTATAAACGCCTAAGAAACTGAGTATAGCTGAATCGTTTTAACTAGTAATGTACAACTAATAATAATAATAAAGACATAGTTTTGTATTTATAACGGTTTTTTGCGATACCAAGTTGATTGTATCCTTACCTTTATCTTTAAAAATAGCTTTAGGCTCAATCCCGCATAGCATTGTAATCAAAACCCGTAGATTAAAACAATTCGCCGCGTTTTATCTGAATTCAAGACAATGTTTTGCATACATCAACGCCGCGTTGCGTCTTACCACACATACAGATAGTGGTATATAAATAATTTATATATAATCATTCCCCCGGGTGTGAATGGAACCCACAACCAAACGCGTTTATATTCAGATGCTGGCCAACTGCGCTACGATGACCCCTTTATATTTAATTTAATATTGTTATTTTTTCGGTTTTGTCTATAGCCATAGATATAATAGCTTTGGTGATATCGCCGTGAAAAAGGGAAGATGTGCCACCGACTGAACTCAATAGAAATGATTTTTCCACTCACGACAATGTTTAAAATTGTCTAATTAAACAAAGCTCAGCGTGGGGTTCTGGTATCCAATATAATCAAAAGTGGAAAGTGGCATATTGAATATCGTTATTAACTTCTTTACTTTTTTATTCCGAAGAAATGAAATGCATTAAAGGTAACAACTGATTAAATATTACAATTTTATAAGTTCAATGAGGAGATAGACTAATAAGTCATACATTACTTTTACAATGCCTCAATTCGGCGCAAAGTGGGGAACGGAATTGTTGTGAGAGAACGGAGTGTCTTAATACTGGGTTCTCAGGTTTCCTCTGCCTGCCCTGCTATTATTAGAAGTTAAGAAAATATATATTTTTCAATTTATCATATAATATATAAACTCATTATTTATATAATTATTGACAGATAATATCTACTATTTATATTTTTAAAATAAAGTACATATAATACTTAAGTATAAAGAGTATTTACTAAAATCACTAATAACAATATAATAAATATAAAAAGAACAACCGTATAAAATAATGTAGTAGAAAAATACATAATGTAGGTACATAAAATAAACATTTTGATATAAATATTAATATAAATAAAATCAAACAATAAGCAAATCTGGGACGACTACAGATTACCAATAAACATTTTTACAAAGTTATTTTATCGTCATGTTACGGTAAAGAACATAAAAAATCGCCATAGATTTGCTTATAAAATAATATAAACCAAGTCACCCAAACGTAAAATAATTCTAACATTCCACTAAGTAGTGAATAAGAATCGATTAAATTCGAATGACTCACCGATTTAACAGCCGATTGTACTGCGGGGTTCGCCTGCAAATATTCACATTTTAAAGCAAAATAAACCCATCGCATGCAACTTAGTTAAGCGAAGCTCTAGTTCTATACACATTATGCTTAGACGATATAAACACTTACTATGATGCTCATACAAAAAATCTGGAACTTATTACAGTCGTAGATGATTTTTTAATTTCTAATATCCTAGAATTATGTAATAATAACTTTTATAGTGATTTAATTTTACATAATTGATAATAATCGATTCTAGCAAAATAAATTTGAACGTATAAAAAACGTATAGAATGATCGTTCTTAATGTTAGGTTAATATTATTAACATCTTATTTAATTATTAAATATAAAAAAAAATATAACATAATTTTTCAGGGTGCGCGGATTGATTTTCTATTACAGTTAACGCATAGAAATATAGAAAATTATACATTTCTTTTGTAAAATTCGATAATAAAATACATTTTTCTTAAGTATTAATGTATAGGGGCATTTATAACACAAGACTGTAAGGCTTTGACATATTCTTTGTAGATAAAAGTTAGAAATTATATTTTACTTGCGCTTAAATATATTTGCAAGTAATAAAAGGTACATTGTAAAATATTATAAATATAAATAGATCATTCCTAGTTTTTGGTTAACTACTAGTTCTTCATGGTACAAAATATATATAAGTACAACAAAATTCCACAATCGAATAACTAATATACCATTTAAAGAATGTAAAGTATGTTAAAAAATAATGTTATGAAAAGATTATCACTCCATTCAACAAACTAACGGGATTAAATACTGTTGATGCCTTTGCGGAAAACTTAATCATTGTTAGTATATTGCAAAATTATTTTACGAACAACTTCTATCCGCTTCGATATTTTTAATGTGACTTTAAAATTTAAAAAAATAAAAATGTTTTATTAGGCATGAACTTAAAAAAATCCTAACCAAAAGATTGTTCTTTTTTTCTTTTATGAAGAGCTTTACAAATTATAGTAAAAAAGAAATAGAAACGTATGCAATACATACATAAATACATGCACACAAGCGAACTCAACATATAAAGTTAACAATCAGTATTAATACATAATACGACATATACATGCATTTGTTATTACTATTACTATAATATATTTGGTACATATATCCTAATATTGTTAGTTATTTAAAAAAAAAAGATGCCTAACTAAATTTAAGACAATATTAGTGTTGTTCATTTTCTCTTAGAAAGTATAATTACCTGATATTGTTCGATACGATAGTAATGCCGATGTGAGGTGTTATAGTATTAATATGGAAAAGGTGTACCAGATGTATAAAATATATATTAAAAAGATTGTGTGCTTTAAATGTAGAAAAAAAATTGTGAAATGAAGGAATCATGTACGTAAAGCAGAACAGATGTAAAAGTTGTGATGTCCCCGATAAAGTCATATATTACCCATGTTTTAGTTTATAGTTGTTATATTCTTTAAGTAGATACATAAAGTAATAATGTCTATAACTAAATATATAAATGAATGAACTTTAAAAATGATTTTTTCCTATATTAATGATTATATTAATTAACATTGCTACACCCTATTATTATATAAAGAAAGATATGTTCACTTTTGCCAATATGGATATCATTGTGATATTCCTTAAAACTAAATACGACATAAAATAGAAAACATTGAGTGTCTCGGAAAATACTGGTTTTCATATAAAAATAAAATGGCGCTGGCCTATTAATCACGACAAGATTTTTTAGCAGCACTTTATAAATTTAAGTTGAATTATTTTGTTATTTATAAATAAAAAATACATAAAGAAAACTAAATCATAAGTTAATTTAAAAAATGTATCCTTCTCTAATGAAAGTGAGAAAAGAAATACGAAAAAATACGTTAATTCTTGACCTACACCTAGATATATTTTTAAATGTATCCTTACAAAGTAACGAATTCTAACACCCATTTATTAGCAAATATATTTTATATGAGTGACTAACTAACAAGAAGTAAATACAATAAGTTAATGATAAACAAAATTCTACATGAACCATACTACTATTACCCAAAATATATAGTAATTGATACCTTATCTTTCACAGTTTTAAAGAAAGCTCCGCCTTCCTTTTTGACTGTTTTAGCCCAATCACGATATTGTTGTTTTAACTTCTGGCCGCTCCCCGTACTGAGCTTCTCCGCGTAGTTGTTACATTCCACCTCGAATTCATCATTGAACCCGCGACCAGAGTTCAATAGATCTAGCCTCTCATCTATGAACTGAAAACAAAAAGTAACATTAACAGGTAAAACTTTTTTTAAGACATTAATTTAATTGCTTATTTATGCATACGCAATAGTGTTAATTTGAAAAATTTCTGTAAACTGTCTTTTTTGTATTCGATACACCTAAAATTAGTCAAATAACAACACAAATATATTGTTTATCATATTCAACACATCTCAATATTTCTTCAATGTGGGTAATTTAAGGCTTTTATTACGTTGCGCTAGTTACCATTATATGTTTACTTCTCATAGTCATAGTCTCAATTAAATCAAAGCATAGTTTCTTTGAAATCAAACACAATGTAAGCAGCTTCACGCTTTATCCTGCAGGCAGGGTAGTCAGAGTGAACCTAGTGTCAAGACACTCCGTTCGCCGCTTTCCGCCCGAATTCAAGACATTGCATGTTAATCGTGGAATTCAACGCCACACTTTGTCTTAGCAGAGCAGAAAAATGAAAATAATCTAAATATAATCACTCGCCTGAGTGGGAATCGAACACACAGTCCATCGCGTTTAGTCAGACGGTTTCCCACCGTGAAGGCCTCAATGTTTCATATATCACTGACAGCGTAACAATAAAAAACTTAATCCCAAATCAGGTTTACAATCGAAGATTTCTAATTACGAATATAAATAATATAATAATTTCTAGATATTTATTTCATTATTTTTAAATGTATTTGCGCATTTTGCTTTAAACAAAATATCTTTTTTTGTGACACATTTTTGAAGTTATACGAGGTGTGTTCAAAAAGTAAGGTGACTTTGTATTTTTTGGCCAAAAAATCTCTCACCAGCAAAGATGAATGATGAGCAATTTCGGAACAAACTTCGCTGACACACGTCTCATGCCCAAAACGTTAGAAAAAATTTCATGGCACGAGCCAAGCGATATACCAACATCCTCAGCAACTTCTCTGATAGTGATTCGACGATTTTCCAGAACAATTTTCTTCACTGCTTGAACGTTTTCATCAGTTGTTGACGTGCTTGGGCGTCCAGAGCGAGGCTCGTCATTGGCATCTTCCCGGCCATCTTGGAAGAGTTTGTACCACTTGTAAACATTTTTTTTACTCAGAACAGTTTCACCGTATGCCACTGTCAACATTTTAAGTGTTTCGGAGCACTTTATTTTATTTTTTACACAAAATTTGATGCAAATCCTTTGATCCATATTTTTCGATAGCAAGAAATCGCCGAGCACGCAAAACACTTATAACCTTTACGCCTCTCCCAACCAAACAAAAAATGCTATACACTTGAAACTTGGTACAGATGTTCGGGAAGAGTGTACCAACATAACAAAATAAAAAAATCGATAATCGAAAGTACGTTGCCCGCCAAATTTGAAAAGTCACCTTACTTTTTGAACACACCTCGTACATATTTATCTCATTTCTAATGATGATGAAGGCATTATTCAATTCTATCCAGTTAGAGACTCGCCGGGGGATCGAACCCGCACTTCGACAAAACGCCTAATTTTAAAAATAAAAACAAACATCGCAAGCAATCGTACACCAACGTCGTACATTCTATATTTTAATATATATGATTTTTATGTTTTCAAAGCTACTGCAACTTAATTTCGCCACCACATTTAAAAATTGCAAACATTGCAAACCATTATACTCGTATATCTATTCTTTTTTATATCTTATTTTTCGAAGGATTTATTTTGCAATAAACATTTTATCTTCACACATTTTTCATATTTAACGTATGGTAACCATACGTAGGTAACCAGAGAGAACCTAGTCATGAGACACTCTTCCCTTTCTTTTATTTCTCTCTAAAAATAATAAATGCTCATATGCTGCCTTGTTTTACCAGACCGGCTAATTAAATAATATTTCATCTAGATTCGAACACACAACAGAAACAGACACAAAAATAATATTTATGATTTTACCCATGGTGATAAAATACAATATTGTATTTACCTTAAATACTGAACACATACAGACAGATATTTTTACGCATTAATGAATGATACAGTAAATTAAAATATTACGTCGCGCTATGTGCTATTAACTGCCAATCCAAAGCAAAGCAATATTTTTAGCTTTTACACAATTATAAATAGCTCGAAATCGCATTTGGCAGCCAAAATAAAAAATATAATATATTTTTCTCAGAGATGCACTATTCCAGACAATATAATTTAGCTTCACGCATCTCCCGCATATAACAGGGTAGGAAGAGAGAACCTAATATTGGCAAACCCCGTATAGACACATTGTTTTCCACTTACCGCTCAATATATAGTTATTTGATCTCATTCAAGATGAGATAAAAGAAAAACTGAATGTAAACTTTCCTGATAGTGGGAATCGAACCCATAACCAGTGTATAAAATATACTTCAATTAATACATAAAACATAGTACTATGGAACACATTCATACACATAAGAACACAATAATGCATAGCATTATTGAACACGTTAAAATTTGCGATTTGCATTTTCATCTAACAATTTCGGTCTAACATTTTTTCTCAAAAACATAGGTTTATATTCGTCATATTCTATTTATCATATTGTCGATAAAGATCTTGTATGTTATGTTTAAAGGGGAAATAAGTATATTTTAAGTATTCCTATATATTTAGCAATGTAAATTCAGAACTAAGTGTATTGAGGCAAACATTTCTTAAAAACAATAGAAGTACTGCAAATAACGTTACAAAAGTAAATTTTAATAAATTTATTATAGTCCACAGCTTCGTTTGCAAGGACTCTACTTTGCTTAACGTAAAATTCTGTTTTCGTGGGAAATGCTTTCTTAAATTCCCCAACGAACTTACATGCCAAATTTCATCTTTCTGTGACCAGTAGTTTCGGCTGTGCCTTGTCTGTCACTCACTCAGTAAGCAAAATAGTTTTTTATTGTGACTATAATGGTTTAATGATAGACATTTGTATAATTCGCCCATTAAATGCAAAATATAAGAGAATCCATATATATATCACTTATGATCGGAATTCAAAACTACGAAATAATATATTAAATTTATGAATATTACCTGCTGAAATATTTGGGACTGGAGAATTTTTCTGAGGAAGGGCTGCATATTTTTTCTCGTTCTTACGAATGCCTCTGGGTTGAAAGTAATAAGTTGTCCTTTTTCAATCCTGAAACAAAATACGAAAACATATTAGGATACTCGCACATTAAAAAATATTTTATACGATAAAAGGCCTCAGTTCGTAACACAACTGGGAAAAAATAATTTAAACGTACCAGAGCGTTCAGGACATGTAGTGGGAACGAGAGATCCTTATCAATTGGCACAATTTATGCACCGCAAGGGGTTAAATAAATGCACTTGCCCCTTCTACTTGCATAACAATAATTCTAATATAAGCTTAATCTGTACATGTATGTACACACAGGCAGAATCAAGGCGGATAATGCATGGATTTATTTTATTACTGAAGTTGAATTCGAATTATAATAAAAAAAAGTCGAAGCAAGAAAATAGATGTCAAAAAATCTTTTTTTACTAAGGTTTAAGCTCACATGTTTACTATTATCACTTAATGATTTGAAATTTGGAACCGTAGAAAAAATTCAAAACAAATCAAGAATTTTAGAATAACTATGAAAAGTAAAAATAAAATTTTGAGACTACAATTTTTATTTGAATATATAACGTCAAATAAAAAAATTAAAAATGAAATTAATAATGTTGATGGTTACTGTAAATTGTAAACATTAACATATTTTAAAGATAGATTACATATTCTATTTTTTTTTTAACTTCACGCTGTATCCCGCATATAGCAGGGTAGGCAGAGGGAACCTAAGAACCTAGTGTTAAGACACTCTGTTCTCTTACAACAATTCCGTTCCCCACTTTCCGCCGAATTGAGGCATTGCGTGCTGAGTGGCGGTACTCAACGCCGCGCTTTGCCTTGTTACCAAGCCCAGAAAATGAAAAATTCCATTTTCTGTCGCGTTTACAGTCGCACGCTTGTGCTTCTGCGCCACCACAGGCGTTTTCACACGACATATTCTATTAATTGCGTTATTTCAATAAGTTCTTAAATATTTTCGCAGACAAATTATTTAATAGTAAAAAAGAGATAAGAAATTGTTAATATTTAGATCTTTATTTTATATTAACAAGAAATCCAAAGGTGCTGCGCCGCCATACAATTATTTAAATATTTTAAAACTAGCAAATTGAATAGAAAATTTAATTTTCATGAGACTTTCGGTATATAAAAGTACAAGGGAGAAATGTGAAGACATGACACAGAAAAAGTGAAATTGGAAAGACATGTTTTTGACGGTAGCTTAAGAAATGCGCACTGAATATTTTATTGTACGAGTTTATTCGCAATAACTTAATTACGTATATTAAGTTTCTGACCAATGCTACAAGAGAAGGTGGTGCACATTCCTCATATGTCGGTATCGAAGATAATTTCTAATTACTACACTTCAGTTACGACAGCATCCTCATATCTCAATATAATCATTAAAAGAGATAAAAATCTCCTTTTGAAGTTCGAATTTCATAATTTTTAAACCTTTTAGAATTATCTAGTATCACTTTTTTGGCATATTGTCAATTTTTATAAAATATTTTTAAATAAATTCTAAATAACTTCTGAGAATCTATTAATAAGAAAATTCTTTACTCCGGTAATGATTATACTATTTATTAAGCTGATCAAAACTGATTTCCTCCCCGAAACAAAATTCTTTGTGTTCATACACATCAATTGTTCGATTGCACATCCATGAACTTTTTTGACTAGAGTGGGCGTTACTAAGCCAACATATCTATACTATATAACAAAGAGTTGTAAGCCTGTATATATATATATATATATATATATATATATATATATGGATAAGAAAAGGCTATTAAAATATTTGAACTCTCTTAGGAACTACGTACCTACAGATAATTATATCTAAGTCTCTGAGCCTTATGCGATGAACATATGCGATGAGTGATAAGAAAACCTCTATAAAAGTTTGTATGCGTACTTTAAAAAATCTTTAAAGTTCTTCGTTATTCTCATCGTCCTAGCAAGGTCGTAAGATATTTTTAGAACATGGGCTATGAAAATATGTCATCGAATACGGAATATGAGTGTAAATTTACAAGTAAATCATAAGTGTTGCAATAATTTCTTAACCTTAATATTATTATACATAAGGACCGATAGACACAGATTAAGTGAATGAAAACGCATTAAAACTGTTTTTGTTCAAATATGTTACTACTTACTCTATTATTTCGAAGAATTATAGAAAAGATTTTAGATGACAAACAATTGAAACAAGTATCAAAGATCAAACAAAAGCTAATTCATTAAAATTCTATGTCAGCAACCTTAAGTCACAACAAATGTCTTTATTTCTTTATCTACAAAAACAATCTATGATATTAACCTTTGGCGAAATAATAATCTTAAAACATGCATGTTGTTATATAATTTTAATAGCAATCTTAGATGTTTAATTGCTTTTACATGAGTATACAAATCACCAATAAAGATGAAACTAACATACTTAAATAATTAAAGGGAAGGACGGAAAAAAGAATTACAGGGGGTAAAAATTGCCGAAATTAACAGAAATAATTAAACGTGTCAGTCTGTAATTTGGTCAATCGTCATATGTATAAGCAGCATTTGCAAGACAAATCACATGTTAGTAGTTAGTTATATGACGTGAAAATTAAATAAACCTAAACAGTGATAAAATTATTAAATATACACGTATAATTAGGTTATTATTTAAAGTTTACATTCCATTGAACTCAATCCCACGTGCAATTTACGAGCAAGCACTTGTTAAAAGGGGGCTTTTAGAGCTATTTTTTTATAAATAAGAGTTCCCGTTGACGCGTTAACAACGCGTTGTCTATCAATGTATGTCACTTTATATAAATATGTATGTCAAACCACGGTAGTGTGTGTAACATTTATTTTATTAACTTAATATATTTTTTAAGAATTATTTTAAAAAGATAATATCATTGTGCATTCCTATCTCTATATAAACTATAAGTGTACCAAGTTTCATTCTCCTCCGTCCACTTAATTTTCGTAAAAAAATACACCAATATTACATATATATGCATATAGGTTTTTATTTTTATAGTTATAAAAAAATATATTAATATTAAAAAATAAGATTTGTGCAACCGATAGTACCGCCGACACCTTCTATATACATAGACGTGTTCATTGGCTATTACGACAATTCAAACCAATAACATGATGATTGTGACCAATAAAGTCATTATAGCGACACTCTCAAGTACTCTGAAGTACTTTGTTATGATTCGATTCTTATAATAAACTAGTACTATACTGTGACTGTACTCAGTATTTATTTATATTCAATATTTTAAAATTATTACGCATTATTATGGATAAAAGTTTTTTAACAATACTGGAAAAATACTTCAAAATGTTTCAAAATATAGTTACTACTTTTTACAAATAATAGTTAAAGGCTTTCTTTCTTTAAATTTCGTATTTTACTACCATAGACCAATTTTTGTGATATGTATAAAACATATAGAAATATTTGTTAAAGCAACATACTAACAAATGTCATTGTTCATAAGTTTATATTAGCTACTAAGAAGATTGCTCGGTGATACATGCATATGTATGTCAAAGGTAAACGGTGTACATCAGTTCAGGCACTCATCACACAGGATTAATAGAGTAAGTGGAAACCCTTCAGTAATATACATTTGCGATTTATATTATAGCATTTATTTATTTGGTTAAAAAAAATGCCGGGATATGAGCAAAATTTTGCTCATATCTCGACAGTAAACCCATTAGGTTTCTTTTAGAATATGAATAATTTCGTACTGTGGCAGCTTAGTCTAAGTGGGGTGCGACCACAGTATTTTTAAAAGAAATTAAACCAAAGATTTACGGTAATAACTTGAAGATAAATATGTCAGAAGCGGCGAATATTAACTTATAAAGTAAAGACTTTTGACTTTGACTTTGTTGTTTTGACTTTGTTGAGGATAAAAGTTCCCTTTTTTTTTATTCGAAAATATTTCTATATATTTATTATTTTCTGAAATATCAAAATATTCTAGAAAAGTTGGTTTTTCATCACTGATTTATTTAAAAAAAAAATTAAGATTTTGTGAAGAATAAATCCATTTTAGTACTAAAACTAGCATATAGACAATAAAACAGCATAATGATTATGGTGTATTCAAAAATATGCTATTTTTAAATATTTGAATGAAGAAAATTAATTCAAAACATTCCTACAATGAGAGTAAATAGAGAAATTAACAAACAATAAAATTAAAAAAGATAACCATACAAAACATTGAGCATTACCACGGACAGATCAATTATATATTTAATATGAATTGAAATGTCAGTTAGAACCTAATTTGAAACTTTAAAAAACATCGAATTCAACCTTTAATCTCCACTGCAAAACGGAACTCAAAACGTCTTCCATGTTTTCTTTTGGTTTCTATTTCATTATACTTTTTAAAAATATTTAGTATATTCAAATAAAATAAAATCCTTTCATAGTTTTATATAAAACTTCTGAATATTTCCTAAAGCTAAAGTTTAATTAATTTATATATTAAATCAACTAAATTCTGAGTTCTTAATACTCATATATATGACGATACTACGTAGTCTAAGCTCAATTTTCTTATAGAGATTTCTATTGATTGCACTCAAGACTAGCGGAAACTATTAAAGCACAAAGGATAAACGACAAGATGAACTCGCCATCTTAATAAGATACCCTATATTAGCTTACAATAACGTCATTCATTCGACAACAAAGTTAATAAAGGTAGAATCAGTCTACAATCACAGAAGTAGTTAATAGTTATAAATCCATTTTTAGTTCTATCCTAATTTGGGAGATAGAATAATACTGCACTTAGAAGTTTTTTTTGTTTTTTTCACTATGTTAATGTTGGTTTGTTGGTGAACTAAATAAATATGAAAGCAGTTTCACGCTTTATGCCACATATCAGGGTAATCAGAAAGAACTTAGAGTCAAAGGCAAGCGGCTTCGCTGACTTCCTCCCAAATTTGAAACAATTGGCGGAATTCAACGCCGCCCTATGAGTTTCCACTAAATAAATAAATAAAATCTATACTGATACTTGTAAATCCGCAATTTACTAAAATTGAAATAATTTAAGATTTATTCTCTCTAAATATATATATACGTATCCTTTTGCCATCTAAGAAGATTAAAAAAATATCTTATATATGAATATTTTGTATTTGTCCTCCGGGGTCTAAGTTCTTAGTCATTTTGTTTATTTTTTAACACGTTCAATATTAATATGTGTTATGATAATGTCTTATATGTATCAGCTTATATTTATGGACCTCCTTATAATGTAATTGTTACATAATTTTTTTTTATATCTCAAGGCCAAGTCTTTTATAATAGCGATTAAGCAGTTTAAATTTAAATCACACTTTTATACGACTTCTTATTGTATCTTGCGAGTCGATAAATATCTCTAAAAAATTCAATTTTTATTGTCATTATATAAATGTGCTCTCATATATATTTACCTAATAGCATCTCTATATCCTCCTATTAAACAGACAAGCGCCCTGAGGAACGCTCTGGACACAGCATCACCTAAGGCGTTTTTATCACTTAATGCCTTTTTTAAGCCTGCTACCTGAAACAAAAACATATAAAATATTATGTATCTCCACTTTTATAACTATTTTCATCTCAGTATGTCGTGTCTTACTTTACGTTATATAATTAAGTATAAAATAAATCCGTAATAGGCAACCAAATATATACATTCCATATTTTATGGAAGGCACATTATTTAATTTATTAAACAGGACTACAATATATTAATCTAATATTAATACAGACTCATATAATATATTTTTTCGTATAAAAAAGAAAATTAAATAAGAGCTAAGAATTTAGGCCTCTGTCTCCTGTTCGCTGATAGAAATTTTCTTTACTTTGCTGGATGAATGTTCCAAGATTTCAAAGCTTGATTGATGCAGTTTTGTTCAAAAGGAGATTTTATATCTATTTTCAGCGATACGGCAAAAACACGATCTATTAGCCCAGTTACCTAATTATAGAAATGTTTTTGAAACGAAGAAAACCAGCGAGAATTTCTTCCCAATGAAGACTATTCAATTATTATATGGTGGTGGAGATTCCTTTTTGTAATCTATACTAATATATAAAGCTGAAGAGTTTGTTTGTTTGTTTGAACGCGCTAATCTCAGGCACTACTAGTTCGAATTGGAAAATTCTTTTTGTGTTGAATAGACCATTTATCGAGGAAGGCTTTAGGCTATATAATATCACGATGCAACGTTAGGAGCGGAGAAATAATGGAAAATGTGGAAAAAACGGGAAAAATTATTCATCCTTGAAGGCTTCCGTTGCGTGCGCTGCGAAAACGGTTCAAGATACCTAAAATATATTTATGAAATAAATATTCCTCTTGAAATGATCTAAAAAAATGTCCGTGACAGTATATGTCTATCTTTTAAGATTAACTTACTAGAACCATTTATATGGTAATCAAATTTGGTCGAAATTATTGCATTATTTGTTAAGAGTTGTATCAACGTAATAATATTAATCTTTATCCAAATAAATGTGTTGTTCATTAAGAGTATTTAATTGTGAACAAAATTGTTTTTGACATCACTTAATTTCAATGAACATCTTAGAAGATATTACAATATAAATCGCGTACGTTACTGACTGACTGACAGACTACGTACACTGAACACTGGACTACGAAACTACTGGACGAGAGTTTCTTGAAATTTCTACGAATTACTCTACGCGGGTGAGTTGAGGCCATCGTGGCCTTCTGTTCCTTGCAAACGAAGTTGCGGGATATAGCTAATACTGCATAAAATACAGTTTCGTCCTCGTCTCATGATTACAAAGATTTAAATTTTTGTAAAATTTTAGTTTTTATTTTTGTACGTCGTTTTATTTTTGCATAAGGTAACACTGTAATATTTTTTATAAGGTACTATTAATATATTTTGGTAAGTAGCAACATTCTTGCAGATCCGATTTCAACCTATTATCTGTGGTAGCTCTGATATCATCGCTAAGAGTTTTATACTAGTTCCGCTTCTTACCGTTAGATGGCTCTTAATTATATTATTTAATACGTTATAATTGTGATTACTTAGCAATTTATTAGCTTTGGATTTAGAGGCCAATACAATTTAGCGTGATCTAGCGGTAAAAAAACGTATTCGTCAACTACTATAATAACTAGTTCTATTTAGCGGTAGATGGCGCCTTCTTATTTTCTTTTTTTGTTATAGATGGGATATTCTATATAATTCCTAGACAATGTATATATAATTGTCGTTAGTACCCTATAGTGCACTAAATCAATAAGTTACCGATAGATGTCGCTTTCTTAACTTTTTTTCTTTTATTAGGTATTATATAATTTCTCTATAACTCAACACAATACATATGCAAAATATCTAAGGGAGCTATATATATATTTTTTAAATTGTATGATTACCTATATTATACTGTCTAGGAATTTTATATAATATCAAATTTATTGCAAGCTGTAATTCGTGTAAATACGAGGAAACGTAGAAGGATAGGGTAGGGGTACTTTATTGATGTCTTTTATTTGCGCATCATATTTCAAAATAATTTTTTTACTCATATATTCAGTCAGCAAGAAAAAACAGCTATAAAGTGGTTTTAATAAGTAATTAGATATTTAGATTATAGAAGAATTTTTGGACTAAAAACAACTCAATTAATTTTACTTGCCGACTAAATAAACCTTCTAACTTTTGAGGTTGACAAGAACAAATTTAGTTACTTTCTACTTTTGTAGACCTGTAAATATTTTATACAGTATGTACATTAACCTGACAAAACCCTATAATAAAAATTTTAGAGGATTTTTAATTTATTTTTTAATATTAATTGTTTGTACTATCAATCAATAACCAAAAAAAATGTCAATTCTTGTTTAACAATATTTCTACCAACTCTTATCATTGTTGTGTTTATTATGTTAATAGATTTGTGGAAAAGCAAGTATATCTACTATGTCTTTTAACCAAATGTATTATTTTCTTCATAAGCAATCCTCTAATATTTTTTTTTACTTTTAGGTTAGGTTAGTGTGTAGTGTCTTCTGCAATCAGTCGTGTCGCAATACTGCCCTCTATCTTGTAATAATATTATAGAAGGCGACATCTACCCTAAAACTGTGTTATAGCTCTACACTCTATCGGAGAAATTGCGATATTCTCTCAAATTTTATGAAGCTTTTACATTAGATACGAACGTTGCATCATCAGTTTCAGTATTCAACCCTAATTGATGTCAAAAACTGTTTTTTTAGTACTACCATCTAGCGGCAAGATAATTTAATACACAAATGAATTACGACAATAGATGGCAGTAAAAATAAACTATTTCAGGGGTTATATAAGACGGTGCAACATTCTTTTATCAGATTTTCATATTTTAGCTGATCAGATCTGACATGAGTTACATTTTAATATAGTAAATAAATTATATTTTATAACTAAGAAAAATTATGAAGAAAAATAGTCCTGAAAACTCAGTAACGAACGTAGTCCAATTTAGATTTCAAACTTTTATACCTACCCCACGATAGATGGCGCTTTTTAAATAAACAATTATTAACGTGGCGAAAGCGTATTATATTATGTGGAACTATTTTATCCTAAATTGTAATATCAATCTAGCGGCGAGTGGCGGTACTCTTTAGATTATGGTCTGATAAAGGACATCAGCGCCATTAGTACAAATTTCGCTACTCACCGCTAGAGGGAGCCTCTACCTTTTCTACTTTTAACCTCCATTCATAAATATATAGGTTTATGACATGACAATATTCATTTACTACATATTTATAATTATCATAAGCATCTAGTTGGAACTTTGAACCTTTAATGAGTGACAATAGAACATTATTTTTACTTCAAGCCTACATCTATATCTATTATAAATTCCTTTGTATCTTAATAACAAAACACATAAATTCATGTCACTTTATACTGTCACTTTTATGTAAAACAAAATGGTAACATCCGCAAGGTTTAAATTATTCAAACAACATTTGTATTATTAATTCTTCTCGGAAATTGCTTATTAAATAAAATAATAAAATAAAATGTAATTAAATGTACATACAACTTAAAGTCAAAAAGTTCTTAGAATCTCTATAAAAAATATGAGAAAATATACAAACAAACACATAGCAACAGCAAAAATGACTCAAGAATTTCAAAACCAGCATTACAGATTGCCTTCAGCGTAACTGCCGACCAACGATCAGTACCGTTGCTAACATGCCCAATAGATTTTCACGATGTTTTTCTTCAACTGCATCACGTACTTTCGGGATTATATTTGCATATCACAGTCTAGTGAATATTTGCCCTTTTGTCATGTAATCAATAAAAATAATTCCTTATTATGATATGATGAAACTCGAAATTTCTTCATGGGCGGTGAGGTTGGTCATTTTCAAGACAAAATTTGTTTTTTGTATTAGTATTGTAATGATAGACCCATGTTTCATCTATAGCACTAAGACGATGGCAAAATTGGTATGGATCAGACAGCTTGATGCGAGGATCATTTTCATACTTCGACCATCTTCTTCTTCTTTTAAATCCAGTAATCCAAGAAAGGATGACGGATATATGATGTAAAATATTATCGTCTCATGTCTGCTAGATATCCAAAAATATTTCTTTAGTGGACCCTTTTTTCAAGCAGCAGTACTTCATCACCACGCGAAAATTTATGATTTTTTAGAACCATACTGGTTGTTCCTTCTTTTTTTTAGAACCAGTATGGTTCTAAAAATTACTTGAAATTAATAAATAAATCTGAACAGTACAACCAAATCGAGTATAACTGCAATAACACTATACACATTGTATAATTGGAACTCTTTAAAATAGATATTAAAATACACACAAAAAAACATTTTATTCATGAAAACATCTCAATTTTTTTTATTTTTGATTTTTTTATAGTATTGCTGAAGTGGATATTTTTTCAAAAATACAATATTGTAGTATAACTTGTGGTTTTTTTAAACTAAATATTTATTTATATAGGAAAAATAAACTCATTGTTTTTTCAAAAAAAGACTTGAAACTATAACATTTAAAATAAATTACATTTTAACGAATGAATGAATTTTAAGAAATGAATGTTTGACTTTGGACAATAGATTTTACTAGTTTATTAATTACATGGAATGTATCTACAGTAGCCAATTCACATGTTCTACCGGCACACACAAAGCCACTTAAAATATATACTATGAGTCTAACAACAGTTCAACACTTAATATTTGTTTCTTTTATATTTGTTGGTTATAGCAATGTTCCTTCTAGATGCTTATGTCATTCTGTTAAGCTGCTATTAATATATGTATAAAAACGTTTGCGCCAATTGTATTTATTTTGCTTTCACCTATTCAGTGTATTTGTTATTCGATTTCGTAAAATATATTTTAATATATGCATCAAAGTTAATATTAATTCATTTTTAACAAGATAATGTCCAAAAGTAATTAATTTTAAAATGTAACTCTGAAAAATCTTCACAAAATAAAAATTCACTTACCTTTCTTGGCCGACTGCATGATGACAATCACCGGCTGTTTCTTGTGCAAATAATTTTTATGCTTCTACAGTAGTTGAACTTAGCTCAGATTTAGTCATTTTTTTATATTATTATCAAGAATATTTTACATTTACAATAATAACAACTGAATAGCAAACATAGTTTATATCAATTATTACTGAAGTTACTAGTACAATGTACAGTGACAATTTAGACTTTTTATTGAATATTAAAATCTTTCAATTATATTAATTTCTTTCATAATATTTAAAAGTAAGGGATTATATAATTTATTATGTCAAATATTATTAACTAGAACAAAAACGACGCACAAGTACACAAGTTCCTGAAATTGACACTTACCTTATTTCTGAGCAACGATGTTCACGAAACAAAATAAATACAGTAGTTCGAAAATACAAAATTCACGTAGACAAATTGATAAATTTAAAATAAGTTTCTATAATAACCTTTAAATCCACATTTATATACGTTGGATAATAACCATTTTACGAATCGCATAATAACGTAGTTCGTATAAAAAGTATAGACCAACTTTATTACGTTGCAAATTATCCCGAACATATTTCATAGTCACGAAGTCATGGGTCTTCGAAATTTATTACCTATAGACTTACACGCAAAGAAAATATACCGATATGCTTATCAAAATTCAAATAAACCTCTTGGCGTTGTGTATTTCTGAAGAGCACTTATTAAATACGTTATAATAAATCAATTCCATAAATGAAAAAAATCTTGGTACTTCGAAGCCATTTGCAAAAAATAGAAATAATAATGAACTTACCTTAGTGTATATATGAACAACATATTCATAATATTTTTTAGTTTAAAAATGTTGATCTCAAAAATAAATTGCATAAATAACCTACCATGTCCTGAGGAAGACTCTCCAAATCATGGAAAGGAGATCTTAGTTCGTTAGCATCTGCATCTAAAACTACCACATCGCCTACTTCCGACATTCGTACAGTCTGTAAATAATTTAAAAATATTAAGTTATTACCTACAAATGCATGTGTATTGAGCAAAGTGCTAAATTTGTACATATTAATTATGTAAATTACTTTATGTGTTTGATACTAGTATTGACGTTGTAATATAGTTGTAAAAAATAAAGAAAAGAATTTATGAATTTTATGAAGTGTATACAAAAAAGTACCATTATAAATGTATTTTCTTTATTTTGCTATATGCTTTGCATTTTATTTGTATTGATGTATTTGTTGGCCAGTTTCTAAAACAGCACGATTTGATACACAGCGATGTCAATAGCACTTTGCATGTCAATACCTCACAATAATAGACTATGGCATCAATCTTCATTCTTCTCGTTTTAAATCAAAAAAAGAAAGAAAAATAATTCTTACCTCCATAACACTTCTAGGAACTCCAATAAGAAAAGGCATAGGGGCTAAGAGGTAATCTACTAGATGTTTAGGAAGTATAGGTATGAATATGTGTTGCCAGGACATAGGGAATAAAGTCGCATTAGCTGCCTGCACACAGGCGGAGAGACGGGAGGGTTTAGTCGCTACTATTGCTATTCTCCTTTCGTGGAGAAGAGCGGCCCAGAGCCCCGCCATACATTTAGCATCCATCGCGCTGAAGTACTCCGTTAAGTTACACTGTAATATATATAATTAAATATAATTTAATAAATTGTTTTCAAAAATTGAAACAACAATTGAAAATATTGAAATTGAATTGAAACAAATAATACATATGTATATGCTAGAAATAACATAGCATAAAAATAAAGCTTACTCCATGTAATGGTCATCTACCATTACTATATGGAGTAACCTTTTTTTTTTTTAATGAAAAGGACAAGGCAAACGAGCGTTCGGGTCACCTGATGGTAAGTGATCCCCGTCGCCCACGGTCCCGTGTAACACCAGAGGAGCTACAGATGCGTTGCCGGCCTTTGAGGTGGGAGTAGGCGCGCTTTTTAAAGGTACCCATTTCGTATCGACCTGGAAACGCTGCCGCAGGTAGGCCATTCCACAGTTCAGTGAAATTCCTACGAAACCGCACAGTACTGGAATGCCACATATCCAGATGGTGTGGTTGATATTTATGTTTGTGATGTACTGTGCGGTTAGAAAATCCTGCGGCAGGAATCAGAACACTCCCCGTGATTTATGCGGTAGAGAACGCACAACGAGGACACGCCAAAGTGTCAAGCCCTTTACAGATTATTGGGCCCCCAACGATTCGAATAGCTCTGCGTTATTTTTAATATGTAAAAATCCACCTATCAATATTATACTACTACTACTTATATATTAAAACTTAACGACAACCCTGGCTTACCTAATATATTTGGTTATTTTTTGTTTAAGCTTCACGTTATACGTTCCCGCACGTTGCGGGGTAGGCAGAGGAAACCAGAGGACATAGTGTAAAGACACTCCGTTCTCTTTCAATTTTTATTTCGGTTCCCCATTTTCCGTCTAAATTGAAGCATTTCGTGCTGAGTGGCGGAACTCAACGTCGCGCTTTATCTTGTTACCAGAGCGAGGAAATGAAAATACAAAATATTATTTAAAATTTTCATTTCCTGGAGTGGGAATCGAACCCATAACCTATCGCGTTTACAGTCGCACGCTTGTGCCTCTGCGCCACGACAGACCTCGTTTTTTCATAATATTGCTTGTATTTAAATTAACACTTGCTACTTACTTCTTTGTCTCGAAAGTTACATATATCGTATAGTATTATACCTGCATGTTATTGAGAAGGACCTTAATGGTGGAAGAATAAAGCAGCGCTTTTTACGCTATGATTCAACGTTTCAATTACTAAAGAAATTAAGTTTAAAAGATTTCTTGCCTACAGAATTGTTTTTATAGAAAATGGATTAATTTGTATGAGAACATCTGGAATAGCTTTACGTTTGTCAAGAAGCTTAAACAGTTATAAATGGGAAGACATTAAAATGTAGTCACATTTTCAGTCATATATAATTTTTTATAGATTAAAAAATATTATTTACTAAAAAACACCTGCCGTCTTTTAAAACTTTTACCTAACATAAAATAACCACAACAAATAACCCAAAAAGATTAAATCAGTAATTTGGTTATATTTTTTTAAGAAATTATGGAATTTTCTTTCATATTGCTTTTTGGGAATCTGTTGTATAACAATCCATAGAATATTACTAATGTAACAAAAATCCAGTATAGTTCTAATGTTTGTTCCTGATGTTAGAAAAATAAGTATATTTAAATCATTTCTACAAGATTCATAACTGTTAACATTTATTATTTTGTAAAAAATAAATGCCAGCAGTTACATAACTTTAATTTATAAATGAGTCTGGTGAATATATCAACTTTGGAAACCATTGAAATCTATTGATTTAGAGTGACATTCTTTGGTTCCAATACTTCCTCATTTATAACATTTTTTTATTAGAACGTTTCATATAACGTTTTCTACTCACATTACAGTACAATTTCTGAGAGAGCAATGCTTACATGCCCAGTTGTTACTTCATGTCAGTTCATTTTAATTGAAAACGAAATATCACGAATGGGCAATGCTATCTCATACTTAGGTACAAGAAAAAACCACAAATATAAAAAAAAAAAAATACTTAGGTACAAGAAAAAACCACAAATATAAAGGAGGAAGAGGAACAGTCCAGGAATAGATCCTTGTGGGGCCCCCTTGTCAAAGGCGATATATCCCAAAATATTTTAAAATATCTTACATCTAAACTAACAAAATAGGAGTCCAAAATAGCACATAGACTCTTGATAATAAATAAATGCCAGCTGTTACATTAATTTCGTGCCGAAATGAGCCTTTTGAACACACCAAATTGGGAAACCCAATATACTTAAGATCTATTGATTAAGTGTGAAATTCGTTGGTTCCAATACTTCCTCATTTATAAAAAACTTCTACTTGCACGTTTTATATAACGTTTTCGACTCACTTTACAGTACAATTTCTGAGAGAGCATTGCTTACATGTACAGTTCGTAGTTCGTGTCAATTCATTTTACTTGAAAACGAAATGTCACGAATGCGCAATGCTATCTCATACTTAGGTACAAGAAAAAACCACAAATATAAAGGAGGAAGAGGAACTGTCCAGGAATAGATCGTTGTGGAGTCCCCCTTGTCAAAGGCGATATATCACAAAATATATAATAACACATAGACTCTTAATAATAAATAAAAACCAGCTTTTACATTAGTTTTGTGCAAAAATGAACACGTCAACTTGGGAAACCCAATATACTTAAGATATATTGATTAAGTGTGAAACTCTTCGGTTCCAATACTTCCTCATTTATAAAAAAAACTTATACTCGCACATTTCATGCAACGTGTTCTACTTACATTATAGTACCAATTCTGAGAGAGCATTGTTAACATATACAGGAAGGAGTTAGTTCGTGTCAATTCATTTTAAGTGAAAACGAAATGTCACGAATGTACAGTGCTATCCCATACTATGTACAAGAAAGAAAAAAACAAA
The DNA here is from genome assembly GCA_033558755.1 of Philaethria dido. Classification (NCBI taxonomy): domain Eukaryota; kingdom Metazoa; phylum Arthropoda; class Insecta; order Lepidoptera; family Nymphalidae; genus Philaethria; species Philaethria dido. Next base: position 5,591,444 of record JAKGSA010000005.1, on the reverse strand, counting down.
TATAAAGGAGAAAGAGGAACAGTCCGTGAATAGATACTTGTGGGATCCCCATAGTCAACGGCGATATATTATATAATAACTTAAAATATGTTATATCTAAATTAATAATGCTGTCTTTTTCTTTGAATTCTTCAAATTGTATTGTTGATTTTGATTAGCAAATAAAAATCAATTGGTTTTTTTATTAGCTTTTGTTGCATGTGTTTAATGGTCACATGTGACGATTTTCGAGTCTTCATATTTGTGATGTAGTCCAGCTTGCTTAATGCTTCCTTATACTTATATATTTATATAGTATGTTACAATAACAAATACTTAACAAAAATATCACTTAATTGACTAACTTAAAATTATTTGTTATGTAACCAGGAACAAACACTTAACAATGCTTTTCACTACTTAAATTAAATAAGACTACCTGACCACAGCGGGCCGAGCCAAATAGGTAATAATAGATTTACTTGTAAATTTGTAAATATATTATTACTACACAATATGATCTTCATTACTATTGGCTCACTGTAGGTTATATGATCGAAGCACACATTGAAATCTAATTTTAGACTTGTGTGGAATTATCTAATAATTATATTTTAATAAGCACATAAAATGCACAGTAAACAAATTATTAGAACCACACAATTTCAATAATGCTTTATTCTCTACTTCTTAATGATAGCAAATCTCATATAACCCTTTACAATCTTAGATTCTATAGTATATTATATTATGTCATGTAGTATGTTCAATGAGAGGCTCACAAATTGACTAGAATTTTTTTATTAGTATTTATTAAAGAGCCAACGCATATAGCTTTCTCCATTGAACACACTTGACCTGGTGACCGCGAAGCTAAATATGTATGACATCAGAAGACTAATGTTCTGATTTCTATTTGTATGACTCAAAATATAAATGTTCGATAGTTCATAAATAGCTTCACTTTTATAATGTACTGAGTGCTATCTTTGTTGGTACACCAGGCGATTTAATGAATCATAGAATAATAGAATTACTATTCTACGTTTCCTAAACAATTATATAATCATAATTACTTATATCAAATGAAAATATATTCTGTTTTATTTTTTTTCTTTTTTTTTTTCTCTTTTATATCTTTTTTTTTCTCTTTTATATCTTTTTTTTTTTTTTTTTTTTTTTTTTTTTTTTTA
>JAKGSA010000005.1:5531142-5590163 GCA_033558755.1 Philaethria dido | reverse complement strand
CTCTTTTATATCTTTTAACTGTTTTGTTTTTTTTTGTATCTTTTTTTTAAATATTTATTTTTTTAACTTTTTTCATTTCTTCTGATTTTTACTTTCTTTTTTCTTTTCTTTTGATTTTTACTTTTTTTTTTCTTTTTTAATATATTTTTTTTAATATTGCTATTTTTTCTCTCTTTTTTACTTTCATTCTTTTATTTTTTTTATTTCTTTTCTTTTTCTTTTTTATGTTTTTTTTTTCTACTTTTTTTATATTTATAATACATTCCTTATCACTAATTACGGCTACAGATTTACAATTTCATACAAACACTTTTATTACAACAGTATATACTACATTCTACCAAATATTTACTATTACAAAATAACATAATAGAATAATTACATATGTATTATTTTCTATTACATTTCTCACGTGGTAATGATTAACTAACTGTTAATCATGTTTTAGGTCATTGAAATCAAGTTCTTGTTATGGTAAATACAGAGAAGCAAATTGCAGAAAAACAAATTCATGGAATAGACGCTGGATTTGGAGGCTATTTTATTTTTACATTTTTTTACTACAGCAATGTCAGAAATTATTAGCCTCACGTAGTTTTGTTATATATGACAATAATTTACTTATATACGTACACAAGTCAAATCCATCGACTATTACGAATCCACCATGAAGCAAATACTATGTGTGACGAGTTTCAAATGATAGATAAATTACTTATTTACATAGTTTTGCAAGACTCTTCATAGTGGATATACCCAATTATTTACAATGCAATTTGTATGATAATAAGCTAAATTTAATTTCTTTCGGAACAAATAGTCAGTTCATAAAAACTGCACTCATGGCAGTTGCAAAATCTTTATAAATTTAATAATTTATAAGAATAAAATCCTTAAAAGGTAAGTAAACAAAATGTGCACATTTTGTCATTTATAATATTTTTAATATTTACAAATATTTTATTTATACAAGTTAAGTAAACATTTCAAAAATAACTTACTAAGGCATGAACAGCTTAACAATCAATCATATGTTATATTTCTACGTGTTTTCAGAAAAAAAAAATAGACGATCAGGTGTTTCGTTTGTAAATGATAATTATTTTATTTATTTATTTTTGTCCTTTTAATGTCATCCCTTTATATTTGAGATGAAAAAGATCTAGTCACGCGGCTCAGGAAACATAAAATTTCGAAGTATATACATTGCACTATAACATCATATAAAGGAATGAATCGATGATATCATGCGAACGATAATCATGAAATTATTTTGGAGATCAACGCTTATTTTATCCTAAAAAAAAATTTGGAAATTATTTAATATGCTTAAGCTTATGAAGGAAAGAAATTTGCCAGCTTCTAAAAACGTAGCTCTGAATAGGTGGAATAGAGTAAATAGATTCACCGATCCAAATAAAAGACTATTCGAGACATGTGAAAATGTCTGATACTGAAGAAATAACTTCGAAATGAAATTTACATTTCTTTTTCATTTCATCCCAAAAACTTTCAGTTATGTTTAATATATTAGTTTCTGTGAAAAATCGTTCCAATAGGGATAAATAGGAAGATTGAAAACCTTTCTTTTTTATAAAGAGCTCTCTAGTTTCTAACATGTAATAATATCTTATGTGGAATTCAAGCAAGGAAGTAAACGTAACAAGCAAGGAAGCATTGTAACGCCTGTCGTGGCGCAGAGGCACAAGCGCGCGACTGTAAACGCGTCAGGTTGTGGGTCCGATTCCCACTCCAGGAAATGTAAAATTTAGTATTTTCATTTCTTGGGTTTGGTAACAAGGCAAAGCGCGGCGTTGAGTTCCGCCACTCAACACGCAATGCCTCAATTTGACGGAAAGTGGGGAACGGAAATGTTGAAAGAGAATGGAGTGTCTTAACACTAAGTTCTCTGGTGCCCTCTGCCTACCCCGATATATGCGGGATACAGCGTGAAGTTAAAAAAAATAAAAAAAAGTAAATGTTCTGCCTATTCATGTGCCTATTCATTATTAAAAAATATAGACTAAGCCAGGGGTAACGTTAATTTTAATATAAGTAATTAATCTTCATACCTTTTATACAACGTAGTAAAATTATTTCATAAAATTTTCGCAAAGCTTCTGAGTATAAAACTTGATACACATAAATACTTACTAGACTTACCTTCCTTTTTAGCTTTGCCGCATTTTAGGAAAAAATCTTTTAGGTTAAGTTAAAGCAGTAGGTGCTTTTGATGTAGGTGCTTGCGTATTACAGCAATATTTGCTTTCCTTCAAATAATGTTATATACGAAAAAAAGATAATAAAACAAAAAGGTTAAATATAAAGAATATGAAAGTGTACATATTGTTTACACCTGAGCTTTTAAGAACAATAATTAACTTCTTAGCGACTTCGATGTAAATTACATATGTAATGTAATATTAGTGTAAAGATGAAATTGTCAGAAAGGGTAATCGAACCTGAAATATTCACCCAAAAAGCATTGGTATTAAAAATGTAAGGAATACGATGCGAAAAATTTGACCCCACCACCTCATGATCATGAAGTAGACAGAGATTACTAAGTGTCAAATGCTCATTGCTCTTTTTCACGATTTTAAGCAAAACACGGTAACTTTCAAAAAAGCACGAAGTAGAAGGTAGAAGGTAAAATACTTACATTTTCAGGTATACTGGGCAGTTTGTTATCTGGGCTTTGGCACGAGAAGACACTGTGGCCCGCGTTATAAGTCACCTTAAGGGTATGCCCCGGCATGGGCGGCCTTATTCGGCATGCTTCTAGGAACGACGTTAGCTCCCCCCTCTCTGTGCTGTTTATTAAATTAGCTATGCAATTTAACAATCTGAAATGTCAATAATGTCAGTTTTAATACAAGAACAGCAAGCAGATTACTAAAGAATTACGTTTAAATATATTTATTAATCAAATAATATATAAATGATTCGGTGATTGATAAAATAATTGAAAAAAAAAAACACACACAAACAAACGGTAACTAGCTTTTTATTTTATGTTCGTTGTAAGTGGGGGTTAGCGAAATAGGAAGGGGATGGAGCCCCCTGGTACAGCATATACAAATTTTTGTGTTGTAGTATACTTAATATAAGTCGTATGTATATTCAATAATAATACAATTGTCTGAACTATTGTAGTCGCATTTAAGATTTATTGAGTCAATTGAAAAAAATCGCAAAGCTCGATTCGCAATCTTCAATAACGTAACACTAATATTAAAAAATGGACAGAGTTGATACAGAATATAGCTATCACTAGAAGCATATTTACATATCTATTTAATGATATATAATTTGGCATAAATGTCAAATAATATGTGAGGTTTGTTTATTTAGTTCTGTTTTTTAGCTTTTTTTAGCTCCACGCTTTATCTAGCGGGGTTATCGCCAAGCGGGATAGATTGAGAGAACAGAGCGCTAGTTTCGTTACACAGGCTATGGTGATAATAAGTTCATTCCCATTTTGTGTTAATTTGTATTAAAATTATTTTCATTTCCCCGGGCCCAAAAAACAAATACGGCATTGGATTCATTCATCTAATATGTAATAATATAATCACAAGCAGGAAAGTTATGGGCGAAGCAAGCAATATATTATATTTATTTATTTATTTATATTTTCTTTGATTATATTAATATAAAAGATGACATTATATAAAGACTAATGCGAAAGCTTTACACTCAGGATACAAATAAATTCTTTCGCTGGGTATTAAATAAAATATACATCGCATTTAACAATACAAACAGATAAAACTTCACTTTGCTGCTTTTACTATTTTTAACGTTATGGTTTTGCAAACAATGCCAAATGCTGCTAGTGTTACTCTTAAGACTTGATCACTGACTAAATGTAAGAAAATGTTTCAATACTATTTTGACCGGATCCAGTGACAATTCAACATTTTTATAGTAACCGCAAACAAAAAAGACGACAAAATTCTAAAGCATGCCCTTTTGAGTGTCATTCTTATATTTACATTGTATTAATAATAAAATATAACTGCCATCTAAATACTGCTTACTGCATATTTAGCTTGCGCTAGACAAGCAAGGGCGCTTGAGTAAAAAATATATGATATAAAAAGTATTACATGTTCAAATTATTATATAATTACATCAGATTTACCTATTATTATTTACACATTAAATTAGTAGTTATTTAATTTTTTTTCATTTCCCAAAAAATAGCACTGATATTTATTATAAATAACATTTTGACAAATAAGGTAATTATGAAATAATGTCTTTCATTGAATCTTAACAATTTATTATTTATTATCCTATAAAAGGCATTGCATTAATTTTTAAGATATAATGCACTTCATAAGAAAACCATTATATTTATTTAAAAGATGGAAAACAAGCGCAGAAATTTGTAACAAAAATGATCATTTTCTCTATTTTAATAAGGCATACATGGTATTGACTTTGTATAAAAATGGAAGTGAGTATCACTGGGTACTCAGCCACAGATAATGAGGAAATGCTTAAAAGTAAAAAATAAACATAAATTGTGAATCACTTATATTAAGCATATTCAGATACACTTAGCAATATTATTACATAAAGAATGTATATAGATTTATGATCAATACTCTGTTTAGTGATACAAGGACAAAATTTCGCAATGCATTAATAAATCACAGTAAATGGAACCTGTCATTTTTTATTATAAATAGACAGAAAACTTGTGCTAGTTTCTGCTTTTATTTATAAATATATAAATAAATGAAGTAAAAATAAATTTTATTTTAATAGTAATCTCTACAAACTCTGTAGATAATTTTGTATATGACTCATTAAGTATTTTAATATTTGAATCATTCTTTCAACTATAATAGTGCAAGAGTTGTGCATGAATCCTCAAGTTAAATTAATCAAAAAAGATTCACTTTAATTTGCATATCATATTATAAATTTGATGGGCAAGTACTTTATTTTATTCGCCAATATTTGTCACAAGGTATCTGTATCTCTGAAATAGAGCTATAGCATTGAAAAAACGCAAATACTACAAAAGGAGTATTAAATACAGTTTTAACACTTACTTGTAAAATATATCATGCCAGGGCAAATGTGAAAGCAGTACAAGTGCTGTATTTGCTTTGGGGTCATATCGGCAGAAGCAAAATGTGTACTTGGAGTCTACTGATGTCATTACAAATGAGTAATGCTGAACAAATGTACTGAAAATATTTCATAGTGTTATAATATGTTTAAAATATTAATTTTTAAGTCATAATAGAGAAAACTGTGTTCACAAATCAGTCCAGATCACATGAAATTAAGAATGTTAAATTTTATCTATTATAATGTTAAACTTTAAATTTTAATGTATCAAATTCAAATTATGTTATATTTTACAAAAAAAAAGTATAATAATATAATAAGGTTCAACAACTTACTTTTCTAATTGACATGGAAATGTGAACTTGGGTACATTTTTTAATTCTTCTTCATTTTTGTATGTTTCAGGATATTTTCTAATAATGTAAGGATCTCTGACATGATCACCAGGTGATACTTCACAGAACAATTCAAATAAGAAGCGAACGGTATCTCTGAAAAAATTACCACAACTATACTTGTTTGGTGCAAAACAAACAATCATTATATACAATTTTTTTCTTTGCTTTTAAGTAAAAATTTCAACTGTAATGTTATCATCATTTTATTGGGCCATATGAAATTAGGAGCAACTAAAAATGTCATTAGCAGGTATTTTTATTATTAAACATAAATTTATATCTTGTCATCATATCACAAATAATAATAGAACATTTAGAATATTTAGAAAGAATATTTTGATTTTGAAATTAGAGACTATATTTATTTATAAATATGAAGAAATAGCTGATAGAATTAGAACAAATCACAAAAATATTTTAAAATATTAATGAAAAAAGATAAATGAGTAATTTAATATGTTTGTAATTTTGTTTATCTGAGAACAAAACATAAATGAGTAAATTATCAATAGGAAACACTGGGACATTGGTGATTACACAGGAAGTGACAGTAGAACAAAATATAAAATAATAGTAACGATTTTAACGAAAGGGCATAAGTAATTTTGAGAAAAACTTAGTCTCACTATATATGATTAGATGATATGGCAAAATATCGAAGTTCAATATTAAAAAACACGCGATAAGTTACAAATGTAGTATATATTTATAAGTAGTGATTACCGTATTCTGGAACCCATGTCTGGACGTGGAGATTGTTAAAATTTTAATTACATCTTAATATAGGTATATTTCGGTGAATATTGGAAAAAATCGCATATTATGATACATCACAAGCCATAGAATTTACTGTCGTTTCATGATGATCATTTTTTTATAGATTTTACATTTAGTCCATTCCAAACTTATAAAGGTGTTATTGAGTCAGTCTTTTTTACACTTGCTTTTATTTCAATAGCACTTCATTTCATGCAGATCGACATTTCACAGATTAAATTATATCATAGAGTCGTAAAAACTACAGAATACACTTAAAAATATTACAGATTATAAAAAGGTTTTAAGACTTAATGTTACCTCACGAAAAAAAATTTAATATTAATAAAATATTGACTATAAATACTTGGTTATTAAATGAAATGTCAAATAAAACTACAAATTTCGATTAATTCACTTTATTTAATTTTAAGGTACAAGTTAAACAGCTTGTTACATCTACTAATACATCTTGTAGGATATTATAAGAGAAAAAGATACATATTATTGAATATTATGCGATAATCATTGATTAATTAATTTTAATTTTGAGTACCCTCATTTACCAAAACCCTCGCCTTATAACTATATAAAGCTTTACCCAAAGCCTTAATATTGAGTACATATGTATATAGACAGAAATGAGTATAAGTATTCCTACTTAATGTCTAAGTATAAGAAGAATGATATTTATAATTGGAAAAAAATCAATGTAAATTAAATTCCATGTAAACATTTATAATAAGCGTAAATACAATAAAATTAAACAAGTAATTGAAATACACCAATAAATTTAGGTTAACTCAATAAAATTAATAATTTAACGTTTACATAACAATATCACATACCGCTAATTAAAACGTTTAATAGGTACATTTAGGTAAATTTTTATTTAAATTTAGGTTAACATTTTAAACAAAATATAATAAGTCCTGTAAATAGACACTTAGATATATTCATACATCGAAAAACTACAACTACGTTATGATTATGTATGTTTTTTTTGCTTTTTTTTCTTTTTTTTTCTTTTTTTTTTGGAAATAGAAATAACACTCAAAATTGCATAGACAACGGTCTATTCCTGTTAAATTTTGAGCAGAGATCACACCTTTGGTAAAGAAAAATTACGACCCGCTTGTTTAAATATTATAAAACTTAGAATTACTAATTAATTTTATTAAAAGAATTTATAATTCAGAGGGTAATATAATATAGTGTAAATATATGTTACAAGTAGTAGTAGGACAATAATTTGGACCGAGTAATTTCTTTGGACAAGTACAACCCATGGCAGGGATTCACAAAAAATATATATACGTATATTTATATTAATACGTGAAGGAAATTTTATGAAAACTATACGGACGGAGGAGTATGAAAATTGTTTTACATGTAGAGTAAATGGAGAGGAAGTGCAGAAAACTAATATTTTTTTATAATAATGCACCAGAAATACAACAAAATAAATATAACTCACATTACCATGTTTGTTACAATTTTGAATATTGACATACACGTTGCTACGGAAACGTGTATCTTATACGTCAAAGGGTCATACGCTAATAGCAGTTATGTTACTGCTGTCATTAATTACAGTTCAAACTGTTAACTTTTTGCATTTTTTAATTCTTATTAAAATATTATATTTTTGTTGTATGTAAGTGTTATTTGTACTTGTGATTTTTTTGTATTATAGAGCGAGCGAAGCGAGCTATAAGTATGTACTTACTGTTATGTTAATACTGTCATCAATTAGGTTTCAACGCCTGTCGTGGCGCAGAGGCACAAGCGTGCCACTGTAAAACGCGAAAGGTTGTTGGTTCGATTCCCACTCCAGGAAATGGATTTTTTCATTTCCTGGGTTTGATAACAAAGGCAAAGCGCGGCGTTGAGTTCCGCTACTCAGTACGCAATGCCTCAATTCAGCGGAAAATGGGGAACAGAGTGTCTTAACGCTAGGTTCCCTCTGCCTACCCTGCTATATGCGGGATATAGCGTGAGGCGTGCGTATGTATGTATGTAATTAGGCTTCAAATAGTTGACGTCTTTGCCTTCTGGTAGATATTTTAAATTCTTAATTTTTTCCCCGAAAGTCCCGAAAGTGTTTGTGTATAGATACGCGTATGAAGGTAAAATTTTAACCACATCTGTATTCCGTAGCTCATTATTTGGGTAGTCGGCGTCAAGTAACTGGTAACAATATGTTGATATATATGACCGGAAAAATCTTAAACAATCAATTCATAAAATTAACAATATACAAAAGTCTAAATGAGTAATAAAAATATGGCACAATGTTTAGAGCTTCATAGCAACCTAGTGAAAATGGCTGAAGACATGAAATTTTCCAATCTTGTTTAAAAAAAAAAACAGTATCCAAGAATCAAAATGAGTAATAAAAATATGGCACAATGTTTAGCACTTCATAGCAACTTAGTGAAAGTGGCTGAAGACATTAAATTTTCCAATCTTGTTTAAAATCTCAAATTATGTAATATTATATTCTACTGTTATTCTAGTAATAAATGTGATTATTATGCTGCTAATCACTAAGAACCTTTGTAAGGTCAACAATTAAAGGGGTTTAACAGTTACCTATCAAAATGTTAATAATGATAATATTTTAATAACAACATATAGAAAAATAAAAAATATATCAATTCTTTTAAAATTATAAAAAAAAGGTAATCCAACAAATTTAATTTGAGGAACTGAATGGACATATCGTCTATCTACTAATACGTTTGAATATTAGACATTAATTCTTATAATAAGTGTGGCTATACGTCATTATATATTAAGAACCCTTTCACCTACAGGGTATTAAATTGTATTATGAGGGTACATTACGAGGGTACAATATCATCAATTATTATATACTAAGCCGTTAATTATTGGCTTGTAAATACTAGATTATAAAGATATTATTTTAAAGAACAATCGGAATTGTTAGATAAAATATTAAAGTTTTAAATTAATTTATTGACAAAACAAAATAGAAAATAATATATTCGAAGACTGAAATGACGAAAGCTACCTGATCTTTCACTCTATATTCTTCTATTTTAATTTGATTAACAATTCCGAATAAATTCTACTAAAACTTGTTTCGCATGCAAGGTTTATATGATTATCATATAGTAGTAGTACTATGACATGACGAGGTACCGTGAGTTTGCCAGTCGTAAAATAACACCAGCCCTGTCGTAGGACTAGTGAGTGGTATCAGGCAACTAAAGTCCAAGTGCAGGCGTGATCCAGCAATGCTTCTGACGACTCGACTCTGGTTGGTTCGACTTTTCAATTGGTTGATCTATGGCCGAGAGTACAACGTAGGTGCTGGGAAGCCTTACGTTTTCGTAATTCCGTCCCAGGCGCTGTCTGTATCTGTGAAAAGAGCACTCCACCCACGATAGCTTATCTACATGGTAAACAACATGGAAAATGCCAATTACAAGTTAAAGTCTGCTCGCTTGGACGTAAGTGAGGAAGCTAGGGAGTCACTTTGCCAATGGGAAAGCCCCCGATCAGTAAAGTATTGTTCCATCCTAGTGCTGCTGGTCTGATACTTTAGGATTAGGGAGCACTAATTCATATTTAGATAACTGATGTCGATAACTTCTACACCTGCTAGAGAAAAAAAGAAAAGAAATATTCACAACAAATTCAAACTCGTCAATCCGTGCTCATTGCATCACAGATTCCAAATATTCGAATAAACTTGTGCAAGTACTTTTGAAGTGACGAATATATGTGAAGAGCCCGCAAGTAGCTTAACAGTTTCCCTTTTCTAGTTTAACTTATAATTATAATAATTAATAGAATGGTAGCTGGATGAAATTCAGATGATTTTACCTCCACGTATTTTTATCATTTCATTATCAAGGATAGTTTCCTTGAAAAGAACAATAATGTTTACTTTATTAGAATTGTTTTTATGTAATTATTATCAAATATATTGAGTAATTTTTAATAGACACGTATACTTAGAACCATAAAAGATTATTACTTAATAGATTATTTACCATTAATTTCTTCAAGACGTCTCGGCAAAAAGGTTATACCTTCCTAATGCTCAAGACGAAGAAAGTCAAAGAATTTGAACATATGATTAACACTGAAGTTTCTGCCCAGAATGCCAAATGAATTCTAGGCACGGAATGGAGAATGGCCAAAAAGTATTAACCGTGTGCGCCAGCGAATAGAATATTGCAACTTGGTTGGTCCATTTACACAGCAGATGCGCTTACGTTATTTGTTATTTATTTAATAGGGCATGTGCATAGGACAGAAACCTCTCGGCTACCACGACGTATGACACGTGTGGTAATTGGTGTAATAGCGTTTGTATAAAAGGACGTTAGCAGGCCATTGCTTAGTTCAAAACAGACCACTATAAGTGGAAGAAACTCATCTAGAGTGGCACAAACACGTAATGAAGCCAGAAATTTTGGTTGGAACTCGTCGACAAGAGATGCAAACGACATCTCGAAAGCTCGGCCACGCACTCGGCTAACTTCCCTTGTCGGGCCTGTGATAGGACATCGGCTTCCACACCTAAGCAATGGCGACGTCTCTCGGACTGCGCTATAAAACTTCTAATGTAGACGAGGAGGCCTAAGCCGCTTAGACTGCCGGCTCTCAAAAAGACTAGATAAGAAAGACAAAATGTGATTAAAAGATTCGAACCAACAAGACCATATCCACCAAAAATTACCATAAATACTACATTCAGACTTAAGTCTCCAAGCACCACTGGTTCGAGTCTCATCTAAAATAGTGTATTAATTTAATTCAAAATTTCAGTTGTTTCTTCCATTTCATCCACCAACACCTGCAACGCCGTATCCGCAGTTTCGTGACGATAATGTACCACAGTCGATAATTCTGAAATAAATTCAAAAATGACTAATTAATTTACTGCAAATAAAAAATTGTAGTGCTACACTATATAATAAAAAATACTTCTAAACTATTAAAAAAACGCTCATCGTTGAACGTCTCCTATTTTACAAGATGACAGAAAAAAGTTATGAATCTATTAAATATTGTTTTAATAATAGAAATAAAAAAAATGAACACTTACATGATAAAAATAATAATAAAAGATTGGAACATATATTTTCTTTGAAGAATAAACGCCGCTGAAATACTTTTACAAATAAAAATTACATTATTATCTTTTCTATACGTAAGTACTAGTATTTCATTATACTTTTAAAAAAATACCAACATAATAGTACAAACATATTTATTTAAAGGAGTCGCGGTTAATCCAAACACTTTTAAATGTCTAGACAAATCAAACACAATGTAATTGTAGTCATAAAAGATATATATTTTTAATATAAATTACTAAAATAAAACTATATTTACAGTTACATAATACTGGACATAAGGAACTGGTAGCACAATTTCAAAAAAAGAAAAAGTAAATAAGTACAAAATCACATAAGTATCAAATTAAGTAATTTGAAATATATTATATTTTCACTCTTTTGAACTTTCGGGTTATAAAAAGTTATTTGTAAAATTAAATATTTCTTGTGTTCATATACCTATATGATCATAATTAGTTGCGCTTTTTAATATATTAAAAAATTAACCACAAGACAAAGAACACGATTTCATAAACAGAAAATTCGTATTAATAAATTTTAAAACGTTAAATGCAATCCAAATTTAATTAAACATACGACATAAATACTTTTTAGTCAGCGGTGTAGTTTTCATGCACAGTAAATTCCAACCTTTTATTTATCCTTATACCAATACGTATTGAAAGTTACATTTGCCGAAAAGTTAATCAAGCTTTCATGCGTTATGGTGCAGTTACATATTAAAAAGCAGATACGAAATATTCGTAAATTAAAGTTATTTTACTGTGAATACTAAATATGAGTATTCATATACGCAACAAGTTTTTGGTAGTTAATACGTCATTATATTACGTATTGCTCAATAAACATTGATTTTCTAGTTTAAATAAGTTTCTAGATTCTTATAAATATGTTACTGATCTTATTAATAAATTTGTAATTTTAAATGTTTAATTCGCTATAATAAAATGACGTGACAATATGAGTATAACTTTAATTTCGATAGGTATTTTCTTTGCTGAACACAATAAGAACTACTGGAATGCAATTAAAATGCCATGGTATAAACATTTCTTCATCTAATATTTTATAGACAGATATTATCAAGTTTAGATATTTATTCTTTTATTATAATATCACACAAAAAAATGAAACAAAGCTTAAAGTTACATACTTTTGAAGCATTCTAAACGGTTACATCAAAGTTATATTTTTTAAGAATATTTTCCTAAGAAATGTATTTTGTGACATTATAATAAGTAGAATAAAATAGCTTTAATAATAAAAAGCTTTCAAGCTTTATTTTAAGAAACTATAATCTGCTGGCTACGTAAGTACAAGCGTGTGAAGCGTTTTATCCGTTTAGCTTATGCAAATTGCTTTTACACTACTTAAACACATGCACAAACTTACTAAATTCTCTACAAAAAATATAATACCATATCTACATACAGAGAAGAAAGGAACAACGTAGAATCGATCTCTATAAAAATACAATTATTTATTTATAAGGTGTAAATAAAATAAAACCGGGATATAAATATACATATATATATATATATGAGCAGTTAGATGAAAGATATAGAGAGATATATATATATATATATACATATATATATATATATAAGTGGTTATATATATATATATATATATATATTATATATATATATATACATATATATATATATATATCGATTCTATATTATGCCTTTACTAACTAAGTACTAACATTCAATAGTTTATTGTATATATCGCAACATAACCAGTGGTCTTTAAGAGGCACTATACAGGCAATTTGAATATATATGAAATATTACGCTGTACTAAACCCGTACTATAGTGATGTAGAAGTACATAAACGTTTTGCAATATATACTATAAATAATAAAATAGCCAGATAAGTTTTGTATTGATGTTTCATATTATTCTAAAAAGAAACTTTTGTATACCTTTTTTATTTTAGTATATTAACTAATGAGGATTTTTAAAGCAATCTATATGGAAACTATTGTGTTTGTTACAATTCTAATTTCAAATAGTATTCTTACCGTTTACAATAATTAATAGAATATTGGTCTGTAAAATTCACAATACAAAATTAAACAAGTACTGAAAGAAAAACAAATTCAAGGTAAAATTTATTTATCAAATTGTTTTTATTAGACTTATTCCTAAATCTCAAAAAACTTGTTTTGTTTATAAGTCTAAAAGTAAACATAAAACTGTAAACAAATAGAAACAACAGCGGCGACCTTAACACTAGAATTATCATATATTGTGTGGACATTATTTTAGATTCTAAATTAACCGAATATCAAACGAATATGTGTAGGGTACAGTATGTATTCATATTATAAATAATTTCTAAAATTAAAACATTCGGATTTGGGAATTATTTATGCGTATTAAATTCGTAAAAAAAAAAATCATTTTTTACGAATAAAACAATCCAATATTTGATACTATAAAATAGTAAAGTAAGTTGATAATTTATTTTTTTATAATAAGAACATGTATTATTATTTAAGTTAAGATACTTTAAGAACGCACGGAGTTGTGTAAGTACACTAATGATAGAAATATGTTCCGAGAATAGAGTTGAAATAACATAAAATCTCAGCTTTCAATGGGCATGTATCTCTGAATGGAAAAATGGAAAATTGTATTTAAGTGGTATTAGTAATTTATATATATATATATATACATATATCACATCACATCACTACATTGCAACCGTTATTGTTTATACATAATTATATGATAAAGTGAATTTGCAATTAGAAATCAAATTTGCATTTCCAGACGGAAATTAAAATTATTATTTTACTACGAAATTCAATAACGGTAGATTTTTAAAATTAAAATTTATTATTTAAATAAAATAATTTGACATTATTTCTAAGTAAAAAGATATAGCGAAAGTAATGTGATAATAGAATCCGATGCCAATTACATTTATTTAATGATAAAAATGCCCTCTTAAGTTCCTGATATGATAAGGTAGTACTGTTTTATTATAAAGAATACTATAAAGGTTTATTTCTAAATCCTACGTTATAAAATAAATAAATATAAAATATAAATACACAGCCAATTTTAAGTCATCTAAACTAAACATTCAAAATGTTTGTTGGTTTTATAAAATACAGAAAACAGTATTTGTTTACTTTGGTAAAAATTTCAAAACTAGTAAACAGTTGAATAAAATATAATTCAAATTGTTTTTTTTCGGCTAAATACAAATATTTCATTTCGACGATAACACCTAATTTAGCCAATGGGTCGGTACTTTAATTACATTTCAAGGAAATATATAACATTTAGAAAAAAAATTTTTCAATTTTTTTGTACCAGATACAAATGAAAATAACCACAATAATTTATGTTACCAACACAATTCGATATGGAATATTTTAACATAAAACAATAAATACTATCATTACCGTTATGAAAAAAAATTATAGCGGATGATATAACAAGTAATAACGATAAAAGCTGTCACCAAATCAAAACAGATAAATGCAAAAAAATTTTTTTTGTTCTTGTGTTGTATGTAAATGTTATAAAATATTGTAAATTAGGTCGATTCATTTCAAACTAAAATGTGAGCAAATACTGTAAAATAAATTGTTTATTCTATAAATATTTGCTATTGAGATTTATTTTGATAGTATAATCCATAATCCTTTCTTAATCTTATAGATGTTTTCAAGAATAACTTCCTAGCTCTTTTGTTTAACTTATTTGTAACTTTATGCAGATCTTAGAAAGTGCTAATTTGTAAAGTGTTTGTTTTGTTTTTAATACTGATGAAGTAAGATTTACGTCTTTTATATATGTACTGCTGTATATTTATAAAACACGTAAATCAAACAGCAGTCCTTCAAATATTGATAATGAAAAAGCTAGTTTAATTACACTTATGATTTTAAAATGAACAATAACATACACGAAAATATTATAATTTAAAAAGTGTTATAAAAAATCCAATAGAAATTTAGCCCAAGAAAATCAATTTACATAGTTCAGTATCGGTAAACTAAACGGTAACGTAGCATAAGCGTAATAAACAAGCATTTTATTATTAATTTATTACTAATAAAATATCCGACAAACGGAAGTACTAGTGGAAAGTTACGTCAGAAGATACTTAGAGTCAATCTTTTTTTACAAAATGTTTGCTGTAGACAGGAACAAGATCTAATTACTTTATTTTCACGTACAGTGTGCGGTTTGTGTAAGTTGTCGTCTAACATATTCATATTTTAACAAATTAATTCTTTCTCATATATTTTTTTAAGTATGTAATTATATTAGTAATGAAAATTTTAAATGTTGTCTGCATTTTATTTAATTGGATAAAAAAATATATAGTGCAAGATAGTGACAACTATAAATATTATTATTTGATTAAAATGAAATAAAAAAAAATATTTTTAAAATAATAGAAATATGATATGTTGTTAAAGTATTATGTAAATAAGTACTATATTAAGTACAGTTTTAACGTCCGAATAAAATCGGATTTAATGTCCATTAATCCAGCAAGTAGCTTGGCTACGAGTAGGCGAAAACGTATTTCCCTATTGATTAGTCAAACTATTTCATATAATCTAATATTTGGTCGATGTTACCAGCACATCACAAACATACTACTGTATAGTAATATTTAGTTAGTCCGCCTTTGAGGTCCTGTTTACGTATTAAGTTCTACATTATACAAATAAATAATTTTCCACTCTTAACATATTTATTATTCATATAGCATGCTTACAGCCTTGAATCCTCGAGTATTGCCTATATTTTTTTAAGAATTTAATAGTAATGACGAAACTAATTTAATGTGTCTAATTTATAAAATGGGAAGAATTGGTTATTGAAATGAAAAATATCTACAAATGTTTTACTTTGAAAAAGTCTTTGAATTTAATTGAAAGTAATAGAAAATAAATAACGTTATTTGTAATTACGATTTTTCTAACTAAAGTTTCCGTCACATATTGCAATTTATATTTTTCATTTCCAATGTTCAAATACACAGAAACCTCAAAACTTATGTAAGCCATGTGAACAGCAACTCTCAATAAGTTACTTTTTTTTTTCAAAAAATGTGCCTGGTCAGTCTTTCGGTCTGTACTCGTGCTTTTTTTTTCAAACTCACTGTAAGCCTTTCGCATCAAACAACTTTGTCGTGTATGCCATATAAAAAAAAAATAAGAGTATAATAAAAAATGTTAAGAGTGAATAGTTATTGAATACCAAGAAAGTAAAACGTATAAAAATTCGTTCTTTTTTGATAAAATAAAAATATCTGGATATATTTGTATCATAAGACAAATAAGTAATAAAGTATATCAAAGTCAATATTTGCCTATCGCTCGCAGAATTTCATAAAATAATATGTTTACAATCTCAAATAATGAAACAAAATAGTTATTACATATCGTAAATATCGATAACTGTTTTATAACATACACATAATAAATTACACATTCAATATGTAATATTGAAATGATCATCACACATATAACTTTGAAAGAAGAAAGAGCTGCATACGACACATATATAAAAATGGCTAAATACACATTAATCTTAGAGTTGCAAGGACAATGCAATACCGATAGATATGTCCAAACATATTCAACATCAAGTTTGCATTCAGGCACTACTCTAAAGTCTTATTACCTTGAACCAACGCAAGTTGGGGTTTGTTCTTAAAGATGAGCATGGCGATAGCGTGAATTCCGCAAGCAATGAGAGCGCCGTAGCCGAAGTAACGGAAAGTGATCCAACCGCCATACACTCCGTAAAGACGTCCGCCGATGAAACTGCCGAGAGATGAACCTACTCCTTCGAACACAGCGCCCACTAGACCCTGATGTCAATTATTTATTAATACAAATATCAAATGAATATAAAAAATAACTAAAAGTGGAAAAAAATGATGACTATTTTATTTTGTCGTGAACACTCAATATAAGCTTTTTCACAAACTTCTGTTCACAAGCGTATGTATGTAGATAAAGATTCATTACCTTATGTCTATACATGGACATGGATCTCTACTAGAACAAACATGAATTCCCAAATACTTTCAAATACTTACTTATCATGAATAAATATATAATTTTTATACTATGTTTAATTTACTCGATGAAAGTTATAAAAGAGTTACGTAAACTGAAGAGAAATCAGGATCGGTACGGTATCGGATCGATCAGATCGGTAGTTCATTATGAAAATGCTGTGAAATTGCCCTATTCAATGTCGTAATCTAAAAAGTAGCTTGTATTAATATTAATCTATGCATAATAATACTTACTTGCACAGTTGTCTCAGTACCAGGGGGAGCAACAACATTAGCATAAGATGTCATGGTCGGGTAGAACATGCCAGAAGTCAATCCTTGGAAGAGCTCGATAGGGAGAATCCACCAGGCGCTAGTCAGGTATGAGTACAGAATGAGTCGGATGCCGAAAGCAAAGAGGATCAATGACATCATTTTGTTATGGCCAAATTTCTTTAGAAGGTATCCTGAAATAACGGCATAGCATTATGCGATTTTATACAAGGGTGATAAGTTGGTTCTTCTTTAATCGTTATTATTTAGGCCATGTAGTTTGTGAGGTTTGTTTTAGAACACAAAAGTCAAAAAGCTGGAACCTTATGTGGAAATAAAAGATAAGCACACCATAACATATAAGAAAAAGCGTTTTAGCAGTGATGTGGGACATCATATATCATCGTGATTGTGATTTGTAGATATATTTATATATAGCATATAGCTAGGCCTATATGTGGTAAAGACAGTATGATTTTCGATCAAAATTTGTATGTCAACGAGTGATAAATTTCCATTTACTTTTGTAGAAGCAAGGTTTAAAAAACTAGCGCATACAAAGTTATGTGAATCAATAAGTATAAAAAAAAATAATAACTAGTCTATACTTGACTAACGATAAATTTATTTCCTGCTTGTGCTCAATTCTTCGAAGTAAATAACAAGAGGAATTCCTGTTGCTAATTTTTCCAACAAACAAGTCTTAACACTTGCTTATAAAGTTCTCGAAGTAAGGATGGAATTAAACAAACAATAAAATAAACTTGCGAGACATGGAATAGTAAGTATATTGAAAAGCGATGAAAAACTTCTAAATAAATTGATACAAAACGCATCTATTTTCTATAGAAGCTTTATGTATGTAAACATTACATGTCATAACAGTACATTTGAAAGCGATTTGAAATTGTGAGCAAAAGTTTTTAATTAGTATAATATTAAATTGATTCATTAAATAAGATTGATAAGTTCTTGCACTATAGTATTAAATTAATAATATAGTAAACAGGAGAGGTAGTTCTGCTAAGGGGAGAAGTCCTAAAGATCTTCAAACTTACCCGAAACGAACATGAAAGGTATTTCGCCGCCAAAGGTCTGAATCGCGCTAACCAATCCTTGAAGTGTTTTAACGTAGTTAGTTCCATCGCACACCTGACCAGCGACATCCTCAATATGCCAGAAAAGAAATTGCCACATCAATCCAGTGCACAGTCCAACAGCAATAGTCCAGAAAAGAAATACGACAGTCGGCGGAGAGGCTAGCAGTGTTCTGACGTCCGCAACAATATTTATCGAAATAGTCGTCATTTCCACCTATACGTATTTGAAACATTAGGTAGTAGTAGGTACTTAATGTAATGGTAATTTAATCATCGACTTTTAACTATAACTGTGTTTCTATTAAACTTATTTGTAGCATAGATAAAAAGGAACCAAATATAATATTATAAGCGGACGTTCAAAAAGATTAAAAAAATCACATTCATTATTTATAGACTATTAGAAATACCCTATTAAAAATAATACCTACAAGTTCACAGTATAATAAAATAAAAATATTTTTTTTACAAAAATATACCTTAATGAAGCACGAAACAATAACGTCACCAAGCAGAAATATGAACATTAGAATGAAGGCTATAGTATAGTTCTTGTAGGCCCCTTCGCTCATAATATCGATAAGTGTTCCAGTTAGCAAGGAAAATATTCCCCAACCGACAGAACCCCAGAGCCTTTGTTTACCATATTGAGATATCCTCGGACCTAAAACACAAAACAAAACGTGGCCGACTGTGAATGTTGTTGATCCGATTGTAAAGTTAATAATAAATTCACACTTATATTTGTTTTTAAAATTATAAAAACTACGTAGAAATATAGTCGTGTCTGAAATAAATAATAAATTATATAATAATAAATGTTTTTAAAAAGGTTCCCAGATTAAAAATCTTTTATAAAATTAAAAGATAATAATTATGAAAAATATCCTGTCTAATGTTCTTTACAATTTTCCTCTCAGCTAATACTTTTGTATAACATCTTAAGATCTTAAGATCTCTCAGTATAACGAACGTGCGGTTCTAATAGGATCTAATTAGAGCTGGAAGAGGCTTAAGCCAGTCATAGATGAAGAGATGCACATTGATTTCACGTATCTGCTTTATAACTTTACACTGCTTGTGTATATTTCACTAAAGTGAAACTTCTTGGGAGCTACTTAGACTAAGTATATACAAGATACAAATTCCCAAACAAACTAAGTTTGACTACGAGGTAAACGGAAATATATTACTGAGTATTAGTGTAAACTTTTTAAGTGTGCACTGAATAAAACTGCATCCTATTGCTACGCGCTTAAATCTTCGCTTGTCATCATAAACTGTTAAGATCTAACTTTCTTTGATGTTATTATGTTATTTTTTAAAGTTAAAAACTGACTAGGAAAAGTCCCAATAAAATCATATTGAGTAAAATATAAGGAATAAACGTGAACATAAATATCGTGTTTTTTTTTGTCATATAAACACAACATTTTAGTGAACACTAATCCGATCAAATAAATCATGAAGGTGCAAATGATATATATTAATATATACCATAGGTTCAATAGCCAACTTACCCAACGTATTAAAACAAATGGCATCTGCAAAAGTCACTACCACGGCTTGACCGATCCAACTTATGATCATCATAAAGAAGAATAGAAAGAATTGTTCGGTATATTCCGTATCTGACTTTTTTTCCCCAGTAGCTGCTTGGAATACTTCATTAACCTGAACGGGAATTAAATGAGTGCTTAATAGTTCTTTTTTCTAAGAATTATTTACGATAATCTGTAACGGAATTATTTACGTAACCGCTAGCCAACAATAAGGAAAACCTTATAAATCCTGGAACTATAGGTTGGAGTGGAAACATTTATCTTGTGAACAACAAAATCAACTTTGCTTTATAAAGCAATATAAAATGTATTTTCACTACCGTAAAATGCACTTAAACAAATATCGTTCGTTCACTGTTTTATAATTTTCAAGGCGGTGCCGTTCTCGATGCAGTAGTATTATCGTTCGCGCAATTTTCTTTATTAACAATGATAGGGGCTGCGATTGTTTTCTATTTTGTATCGACTTCGTTTTATACCACTCTATTGGCTTAAATTACATTTTCAGTTTTTTAACCGACTTCAAAAAAGGAGGAGGTTTTCAATTCTACTGTTTTTTTATGTGTGTTACCGCTTATCTTTTTACTGGGTGAACTAATTTTGACAATTCTTTTTTATATGATAGCTAATGCTTCTGATAATAGTATGTTACTTTTAGTGAATTTTATTAGATATGGGTTTGTGTTTTTCTTAAAATTTTAATAAATGTAGATCAAGGTAAAGGTTTTTATGAGGAGCCTAGTAAACCCAAGCCTTGTCTCATATATTTTCAAATTCAAAACCATATTTTTTTAGCATACTGTCTCTCTCCGCTTTCCACCTGAATTTGAGACGTTGCTAGTTGAGTGGCGAAACTCAAAGCCAGGCTTTGTTTTGCCAGAGCAGGGAAATAAATATAATAAATAATTAATTGACCAAGTGTTTATTCAATATTCAATTCAAAGGTAAACAATTTGCAATAACATAATAACTTTATTCAAATGCCGTTCGTTATTTAGCATCGTGGGTACTTGAATATAATTAAAAAATATATTGCAAAGTAGTGTGCAACTTAGACGCAACCTTAGACCCGACTTTGTGTGGGAGCTTGGAGTCTATAAGAGGCGGTTGGAGTTGACTCGGTTGCCTTTTGATATATTTTGCATTATATCTCAAACGTACCTGTGTAAACTGTCTGTGTAAACAACTTAACTAGCTGCGCTATTTGAACTACGTGAATATTAGTATAATGAGCTGTAAGAAGTGGAAGCATTTCATATAATATAATTGTCACCGTAGGAAGTATTTATTTAGCACTTGATTCAAATTTTTATTGTGAATATATATTTATTTATATTAATTAATACGTTGATTCGAAAAATAGTTTGCAGCGTATGTCAGTTTATATAAAAGTGTATGTTAAACATATATTGCATTTACATATAAAATATTGAATTTCTACAATTCTTTTCCATGTAAACTTCAGCTATGCTTCTGAACCTACAGTTTCCGTAAAAAGGGATTCAAAGTTTTTACCGTGATCATATTAGGTTAACCTGTATGCATGTATCAGACACATCATACTATGTAACGAAATTTCAAAACAATTATCATAAAAATCATTTAAAAAAGATAATATAATTTAAAATTAAAGACCACGTATAATGAAACTAGAAAGTAAAAAATAATTCCTAGTTTAAGTTAAATTATTGACGAAAATTAATGTTACTAATCAAAAAAGCGTCTGGTGCCAGTTCTTATAATTTTTTAATAGTTTTGTTCTTCAGAATTAATTTAAAAATATTGTACAAAGCACTAGTTTGGAACAGTAGTCTTATTTTCATCAACTATTTTATTCTAATAATAAGAATTATTGTTTACTTTTTAATTTGATTAACTATAAAATTATACATTAAAAATATATGAAAATGAAAATGTGGAAATTTCTATAAGCTTCAATTCTTAATTTGTACTGTGCTGTTATCGTTAAGGCTGTCCTCCTCATTTCTAATAGTTCAAGTAGTTTCTAATACTATTGAAAATACTGTTCGTCATAACTCGTTCACAACTTTATGCAATTGGACATGAAGAGGGTTGGCTGTACGCTGTGTAGTATTAATTCCAGACTGACCGACGTTATCGAAAATACTTGTCCTATGATGTCTAAGCTCCTTGACATTTTTTTTTAATTTTAAGAAAACAAAGAGTCGTTATGTTTAGCAGGACTGGCTGTAAGTTTGAATTGAAAGATAATATAAAATATTTCAAAGAATATGAAATTTAAAAATGTAATAAAAGAAAAGTTTTAGTAGAAATTTTAGTAATTTAATCAGTTATATGTATACAGCATTAACGTATTTACTTACCTGCTGATTATCACAGTCAATTTCGCAGGCAGATCGGAACTCGTTGGGCCAACGCTCATAGTAGGCTTTGGGTCCGCAATACGGATACCGTTTAGTCCCTGTGGGTAATAATTTTAAATAAATAAAATGAATCGTTATATATTATGATTTAAAAACCTATCAGGTTTTATAAGAATTATTTTCAAACGTGTTTAACGTTTACTTAATATGTTTTTTAGACATGTTTCTTTTTCACAAAAGGCTTTAAAATTCAAGTATTTTTTTCCTACCGTCTACCGTCACGATGTAATCCATTTCGATGAAAACACAATTATCTTCAACGAATGTTTTCGGCAACATTAATGATGTGTCAAATGATAATTGTTCAGGCAATGCTTCCGGGTTCCTTGTGTGGCAACTCGACGCGACTCCGGCATTCCAGCTTTCACATAACTCCATTAAAACAAACGGTGAACTGATGTTACAATAGACCTACAATCAATATTTAGTTTATAATTTGTCAAATTAACCGTTGAGTATTTTCCATGAATGGCATCATAATATTTCTTACATATAATATACGCGCTATGATTTATTTTAATATTTAAAGTATTGGTTAAACTATTATTTTAAGAAATTAAATTTCAAGTAATGAGTTTAAAATGTTCCAAAATAAAAGTTTAGGTACTACTGTGATTATATGTTAACTAATAATTAACAAAAATAAATATCTCTGAAATAACTAAGCAAAATATCTTTGAAAAAGCGTAGCATTTGCTAACTGAATATGAAATTGTTAAATTTATATTCCATCATTTATCCAAAGAATTTATATCGTAAAATTATAAGTGAATTTAAAAATTCCAGCTTCGATAACGCGTTCAAAAATATAATTGAACACTTTTGCCTACATATTTCGAATTTCATGCTTGATTATGTTAAACGATAAGTTTAATATGAAAAAGTACTATTTTTTATTAATTATCTAAATACATAAAAATCTGGCTGATACAAACCTCACAGGTCCCCAAATTTTGCTTTTCCATAACATTATCAATAGCGATGTCATCGTAATTACATAGTTTAAAATTAATTTTTTCATCAATGCAAGTCATATTTACTATATTTTTATTGATTAAGGCGTTCATTGAAGGGTCGTAGCAGTCAAGAGTGCAAAGCTCGTTCATAACTATTTGAGGTTTGGCACCACGGCAACGAGATTCATACATTAGATCTGAATAAAATGTGTTAAAGTGTTTAATAATCGCCAATTAATGGAGATCGTAGCGGAAATGTAGAATACTGACAATCTACTAATGAGTGAGCGTAGCTGTAGACAGCGTAACGGTCAGACGCAATGACTATATGCTACGCACTGTACACTGTCCTTAATTCCTCCCTTATCTAAATTCTGCATTAAACTAAGCTAAGTTTAAAAAAAAACAAACAGATGAATTTATAAATTGTTGTAGTTCTCTTTATGTGAACAAGACAAATAGATTAATAATCAAGTTTAAATGTTTGTCTTTTACTTACCGTCCAGTTTCACAGTGTGCGTAGAGATGGAGAGGCATGGAGTGTTATCGTTTGTAACATTATTAAGCATCGCCGTATATCGCATAGCTTTTACTAATCTATAGCAATACAACGGCATGTGCCAGTGCTCACACACAGTTTGCCACATTTCTGGAGTCGTCATATTGCATTTCATCTAAAATATTCCGTAAATTATTTAAAGTCGAGATGCTTTTGCAATGTGTCGTTTTAATTTCTACAAAAGTTAATATCTTAAAATATGCAATGAAAATATTAGGCACAATGGTCCAAAGCTGTGTGCTTTAAAGTTACTAAAAGTATGCTTTAATCTGGCTTTAAATATTGTCGCTTTGCATATACGTAGACAAAAATGTAAAAAAAAATCTATACTTATTCGCGGAAGCAAAAACTTTTTGTTAGAATTCAAATGTCTACATTTCGCTTCTTTAGCAAACATGTATTTAAATAAACGTTAAAGCCTTTTAAGAGTTTATTAGTAACAGAACTTGATATGTATACGTTATACTCGTATAAAATATATAATACACAAAATTATTAAACCATATGTTTCAAATAACTTGTAAATAACGCAATAATCAACTAACCTTGCATTGCGTGCTATTTACTTTTACTATATCTGATATTTTACAATTATCTATATCGCCAGACTCTGTGTAACACGATTTGATCACTGATGTCGTGTCCCCGCAATCCATTTCAATAGATGCTTTTGTAAGTTCTTTAGGTATCAAGTATATCGCCGAGAAACTCAAAATTGTAATTATTTGGAACGCTATAAAAATGCTTTTCTGGGATTTATACCTGAAATTATTATGAACTTTAAGCTCTTCTTTCATTATTGGAAATTAAATGTATTTTTCAAAATCTGTTGCAGACGGGCATTGGATATATTATAATTTAATAAGGATATGAAATATAAAAACCTAATTTATTCAAAACTGCCAGTGTTATGCTTCTCTTGTGGACTGGAGTCTTTATACATATAGTTCAATATTGCAATAAAATAACTTACAATTCTATTATGGGTTAATCTTGTCATTATCATTGTAAAAATTATTTATACAACAAATATAATTCAGATGTTAACAAAAAAAACGGAATTTAAATGGTACCAGATCAGAAACACTAGTTATCAATAAAAACTAAAAATCATCAAAATTGGTTCATTTAGTAAAACGTTATTCGGTAAAAGACATAAAAAATACAGTTGTCCAGTCCTTTTTTGGAGCCCTTACAACTTTCCATATTTTAAATATATTTACAACCCTGTATTATAATACAGGGTTGTATCAAGCACAGCAACCTGCAGTTTGCTAGAAAGACACTTGCAATAGCATTGCATCTGTCTCAAAATGTTTGTCCAAAACATTTTATTTAATATATCTGCAATCCAAGGTTGATTTTAGAAATATCTGCTTCCAGTACATGACTTCTCAATTGTACGGCGAGCAAAAGCAGCAAATTGCATGGATTCATTGCCATTGTGAACAAATCAAAGGGAAACCATGTACGAGTTACAATTGGTTTGATTGAGCTATATATATCATAGCATAAACTTTATTCCCATCTGCGGAATAAATGACAGAATAATCATACAAATTCTATATTTTTTATAATTATGTATTCTATTATTCTTTGGGAAGCAACGAGTTTTATCATTTGCGTAGATTATATGATGTAAGATATTTTTCACTTAACTACAGAACTTTTAAGTTTTTCTTTTCTTAGTACTCCCTTACACTTCCCAAGGAACATGCCAAATTGCGTTGCATTTACGTTGTTCGTCAGTCACTCAATAATGAAAGGGTTTTATAAAGGTATAAAGATAATAAAACATTTAGTCACCAACAAACTTGTACTCGATTATACTCGATTTAGACAACAACTTTATAAAAATTCTGGGAATAAATTGATATTCATCTTCGTGGTCGAAGTCTTAATTATTTTCGTATGTAGCGTGATTACATACTTATAACATCCATCATTTACTCAACTTTGACCTTAAAAGTCAATCATAGAATTAAAAGTAGTATTTGATACTTTCCCTTGAATTTTTTGCAATGCAATTATTTTATTATGATAAGTCTCATTAACTGACTCTTCCCGTCCATAACATTCAATTTGTGGTAAATATTTCTTTTAAAAAATATTCGTTGCATACTTGGTTTATTTTCAATTGCTCAGTACTTAAATTTTATAACAGCGTCGTGTTTTTTTTCTTATTTCTTTCTATATTTTCTTTTATTTAGTGAACATCATATCAAAAATTGTATTCTTCTATTTCATAATGGTGAAAATAACTTCTTAATCATATGAAATTAGTTATATTACTGTACTCTATTATCATATGTATTCTCATATTATAATGAGTAACCCTTGTTAAAAAATAAAAATATACCTACATATTTTAAAAAAATAATTCTCATCTTAATTTAAAAATCCTTGTTTATTATTCTTACATATTATTGTAGAGTTGTCCGAATCATTTATCTAGACAAAGTAATCAGTATTGCAATATAATTTAACACCACGCAGTTACTTATCTATGTTATCTAAATCTTCTTGAGAGTTGTTTCTAGTTATGGCATTTATTCGATGTCACAAAAAGAAAACGTTTAAAACGTTTATACTCTTTATTGCTTATAGTCATCATAAGTAAGACAAACATACACATTCTGTTGTTTGATTTTCTGCAATCAGTGTTTTTTTATTGGCCAAAGTTATTAGCTATTTTTTATATCTATACATGTATTAAGGTTCCAACCAAAGATTTTTTTTTATTATGTCAGCACTTAATGTTTCACTCTATTTTACAGTAACGTTACCTGTTAAGTGGCGGAGTAAAAAGGGTCAGACTTAATCTAACAGGATCGGAATTATTTTAAATAAATATATTATATTAGCCCTAATGAAAGCTAAATCCACAATAATAGTGTGTCCAATTGATCTTTTTCAAATTGTGCCTTAAAATCAGATAAGTTTTCAACAACTATAAGACTTGCAAATACCATTGAAAACATGAATGTTATGTCGTAACATGCGAATTTAGAGAAAATGGAATGTCAAGATTCGAAAGAAAATTTTAATGAAAATCTTGTTAACAAAATTAAAAAAAAAACATTTTATGTAGGTGTTAGAATTAATTCATAGCGTTTCACAAGACACGGTGTAGTTATTACAGTATGATGTTATTACCTTCCCACAAAAACTTATCGTTATTAGCAATAGCAAATAATAAAAAAAAGTTACAATAATTTAAATGTATCCAAATTTATACCAAAGAAAGTAGTTTTGCGGGGAACTCTACTACATTATTTCAATATGAGTAACAGTGCTGCGGAATGAATGTTTATAGTGAACATACTTTAGGTGAGCAAACGTTTCGTAAGTGATTTACACGTATTTAAAGTGCCGATTTTCTTTTCGAAGACTAGATATTTCTAGACAGCAATGGCGAGACGTCCCTATAACACGGTTCACGCCGGCTTACTTTTTGTAAATGAGAATGAATTATCTGAAAAAGACTTTGGAGTGCCTTTACAAAAAAAAAACGACAACGAAACTTTGAGAGCTACGAAAAAAGGAAAATGTGGTAGTTCAACTGTAAAAAGAACGAGCTCAAAAAAGGTGTAAGAGCTAAAAAAGGGGTCATCAACAAATTCGATACTCAAATTGCTAAAAAGCTTAATATCCTAAAATTGCTTTCCCTGAATATATATCGGCTTCCCTACATCTACCTCGCCACTGCTAGAGCCAAAAAGATTATAGATGAAGAATTGGAGGATTTACTTGAAGAAAACTTACATAAACACTTAAAAATTTGTCTACATGGTTAGAGGTTGATTTGAAAGCTTTGGTATGTTCCAAGTAGAAGGTAATAAGGTCTCACATGATATAAATTACAACTGAGGATTTCTTTTGACTCCAACAGATGCGCTTAAATCATGTATTGAAGAAGAAACGGCCAAAATAAAGCTGAAGCCACAACAAGACTATTTTGCTGCACAATGACACTCGTCCTCACGTCCGAAATCATTGAAGACACATCTGGAAACACTGAAATGGGTAGTCCTAGCCCACCCGCCATAATCTTGATACTGCTCGTTCGAACTACCACTACTAGAAAAAAATCTTAAATCTTATGAATGAATGTAAAAATTGAATCTATTCATGGAATGCCTCCAAGGACAAAATGATGTTTGGAAAGGGTATCCAACTCCTGCTCGAAAGATGGGCGAATGATAGGCAGGACTTGTAATAGTGATTTCTTTTAGTTTCATTTAAAATACATAATTATTTTTCTTATGCCACGAATTAATTCGAACACCTAATAAGATTTAGATATAATTGCTTACTTAAACTTCCAATATATCATTAATGTATATAATGTATAGAAAGAATAACAAAATAGGATATAATTGAATATACACTTTGCTATATCAATTTCGCAAAGCAAAAAGACATAATTTGTGAATAATACGACTCATTTAGCAAAATAAAACTTTAATATTCGATTGCCTAAACTTGAATTGATATAATTTGAAATCTTAATATAACAAATGCCATATAATTAGAAATGTGAATGCCTTATAAATCTTTTCTATTTGTAAAACACAAAAATCTAATAGTAAAATTCAATATGAATATCAGACAATAACGGCTGATCACATATTTTATGACTCAATTATTCTATTTATCATCGATTGGCTGATTGTCTCATTCAAATATTTGGATACCCCTTGGAGACAAATTGTTAGTAGTCATATATTGAAATATTTTTTGACGCAAATTACCTTTTTGGGTAAAAAATAAGTGCCTTATTCTTTATATATAAATAATTATGCTTTTCACTAAATAGTACTAATAACACTATGATACAAAGATATAATAGCAATGATTTTATAATATAATTATACTTACTTATCCGCAATAACACCGAATAATGGTTTTGCAACTAGGCCAAATAAAGGTAAGATGGTATATATCAATCCAACTGTTGCTGATGAAAACCCAAGTTGTCGTGCATAGGTAGTAAGATACGGCACCAGTGGAGCAGTACCTAAAACAAAAAGTGTTTTAAGATAAAATTTGCTAGAAACGTGCCAGCGGATGGGGATGAACGACGCAGTGTTTTTATAAATAAATCCTCTGCAACATGAAGAATACTGTTTTTTTGTTAGTTTCAAGTGTGCTTTACTTTAAGAGGAGAAGTGCCACAAAGATTGCCTGCAGGTTTTTGTTGTAAGACAACCTTTTATAGGAACATAAAGTAAACCTAATCTGGATAATACAACCCTTACTGAGTTATACCAGTCACAAGACAGTGCACTTTAAATGTAAACAAAATGATGAAATCTCTCTAAAGATAAAGCGAAAAAGAAATTGTTTTGACGTCAAAAAATATATTTTTTTATAAGTTTTAAAAGAACAAGCTTGTTTTAAAAGATTCTATGCATTTATTGTTAGCGTGACAACACAGTCTTTAAGATTAAATACAAAAAATAGTCAAAAACAAACACCCTCCGTCGTTAAAGTTTATTTATAGTAATCGATCATGTTTGAGTAATGAAACGATAAATCAATCTACATGCGGTCTAAATGTATTACTGCATCTATATTGAAATTTCGTCGTAGTGACAACAGTGTCATCGAGTGGACATAGATAAGCGCTTGGACGTTTTCTACAACACGAAGTAGTTTTAAGTTTTGCTATTTAAGTAATTTTATATTGTTATAATTTAACTCCAAGGATGAAGATTTAACTATTACGGACGTATTTTTAAAGTAATACAGATTCACCCATATAAATTACGCACATTTACTATTTCATATTTTAATAATAGTAAAAACAAAAATAAAAAAAATATTGGTTATATATGCCGCACTACTAGAGCACTTATTATGTTCGTATTGCTTTCTAGGTCGTCATATCAGCCATCCGACGCCCAATGCTGGACATAGGCTTCTTCTAAGGATTTTCACGATGATCGGTCCTGCGGTTCCGGAATTAAGCGGTTTCCGACAGTCTTGACCAGATAGTCGTGCCACTTGGTAAGGGGCTACCCATTGAACGTCGTCCTTTTATGTATTGTGTATTTATTCGTTTCCGACTTGAATAATAGCAGTACAGCTAGGTTATTTAAAAGTTAGCAGTCATTTATAGCTTATGATTTATAGCGCTATTGTTGGTTTTTATTTTTACCACTAAATTTTCCGTTTAAAAGTTAGTGATTTTACCCGTTTTCCAATTCTAAGTGATGAGTAAGGCATTGATATTGGTACTAATAAAAGAAAAAAGAAAGTGTGCGATAGTAAACGCGACTTGTTATGGGTTCGATTCCTACTCCAGGAAATGAAAATATTAAACATTTATAGTAATTAATATTTAATATTTTCATTTCCTCGCTCTGGCAATAAAGCATAGAGCGGCGTTGATTTCCGCAACACAGCACACAATGTCTCAATATGGCGAAAAGTGGGTTATATGTGTGTACAGTGGATACAGAGTGAAGTTAAACAAAAAAATTATAAACACAATATTTATTTTAAAATAGCTGTGCCCCGCGTCTTCTATTCTATTCTCGCATGGATTTTTCTAAAATAAAATAAAATTTCGTTTTTCTAAAATAAAAGTTTAAGTTACTCTTTATAACATCATCTATCTGCCGGTGAAAGTCCTGTCGAAATCGATCCAGACAGACAGACAAAAATTGTAAAAAATACTATATATGTTTATATAACGTATATTCATACGCATGTAGTGAAAACGCGGTTATTTTAATATATAATATTCACATCTACATTTCAGACACTCCAAATTTATTTATGAAAAAAAAAAAGGAAGTATTAGTGTATAAGTAAGTAATAGTAGTTTATGTCTATATATTATCTGTATGAAGCATTTTTTAACCGATAACCTCAATGAGTAGGATAGATTTATTGACCTAAAAGAGAAATCCATTTAAGATAAAATTTTCATTGAAGATAGATAATGCATCATAATAGTGAAGGATTTAGTAGATTTATTTCACAGCTAGCGGTTACAGATATTTCTTTTACATGCCCGCTTGTGTTCTTGCAATCACAAACTTATCGAATTATAAAAACTAGTGTCCCCTTTGACGCACTAACAACGCGTTGCCAAGCAACGTATATATAACTTTGTATAAACATGGAAATCAGACTATGGTGGTGAGCGTAATATTTACTTTATTAATTTAATATATTTTATATGCATTATTTTAAAAAGGTAGCATTCTGTATTCTTTCGCTATATAAACTGTAAGTGTGCCGAGAGATATATAATATAAAATAGAATTTAATTAAGCCCTACTTTGAATAGATACAACGTTAAATTTTTTTGCGTTTGGTATTAAATTGACCAGACTACTCATATTTATTAGTAATTCGGCACAAGGCAATCTTTTTAACTTTTCTGATCTCCAGTCACTTGCGACGTAAGTATGACGACGACACGACGGCCGTTGTCACCTTATAACTTGTAATATCTTCTAAGATATTCATTTTAAAGAGGTGCTCTAAACGACAATACTGACTTTAATGAAATATAAAATGTGTCTAACGTATTTAATTGGATAAGAAGGAATACTGGAAAAGGAAGGAAGCAAGGAATTTAAAAAAGCTTCGCAAAAAACCCATTACTATTTTGTAACGTGTAAAAGATAAAAGCGGTACTGTGGGTTTCCCATTGGAGATAGACATAAGCCACAGCGGGCATTCTTGTAGTATTTAAAAAAAAAATTATTCAAGAATCTTTCAATTTTTTTTTACTATAATATGCATTTATTATAAATATAAATTTACCTCTTAAATAAATTTGCCTAATGACGAAAACCATATTGCGATTTGAAGCGTAGATAGGGACACATGTATAGACAGCGGAGAAGATCTCTGATTTATGCTATGTAAAACTAAAGATATATACACACGTTTATAAATAATAAAAATATTACGTAATGTAATACATTGTGTGCTAAGAGTGGAAGGAGCATAGACCGTATACAAAGGAAATGCTTTTTCTTTGTTCGCCAATCACGTCAATGCTGCTGAACTTATTGCAATGGAGTTTAGACCATTCGATGCGCAGTCATTTATTGAAGATCATAATACTCCATTCATTTTTAAAACTCATACAACTAAATTCTTATTTATCTTTATTAGCTTTTATAAACGTATCTCATACCGTCCGCCAATAAAAAACAAAAGACTGGCATTTTTATATTATTCATTTGTTCCGTTGCTATGCTGTGTATGTATAGCTATTTCTATAATAAAACAATAAAAGAGTGACTGTACAATGCAAATTTTTAGCATAAATAAATCAAGCGAGATGACAACAGAATGTGAATATAATATTTCTCAATGTACCGAATTTGTGGAGATCAGCTAGTTTCATATATAAAATGAGTGAGCTAAACTAATCTACAATTGTCGACTAACTCTGTTAAGTAATCCACAAATACGTAATACAATTCTAAAACGAATTAAAATATAAAATTTACATAAACAACTTTCTCTGTAAAATAATCAAAAAAATTCTTTAATCTAAAGTTTTATTAACATTTCCACGATCTAAAGTCGACTAGTCGACTCGACAAGTGTGCCTGGAAGTGTTTGCAACCTAATCCGAAGGCTGCAATTTGCGATTCCTAGATTTACCTATTTTAATTAAAAAAGCAGATTGACGTTTATTCTCGGATTCGGGAAAAAATTCAAATAGGGAGAAAGAATGTAATGTCATGACACTCCGTTCTCCGAGACATAGCGAGAATGGCTGTACTCAAGTCTTACCGGAGCGCGTATATGAACATGTAATTATTTCTTCTAGTGAGGGTATCTAACCATTTACTATACCAATGCGTAATAATATCAATTGGTATGGGATTTTATACTTAATATTTCTAATATAGTAAAACTATAAATAAACTTAAAATACTAGATCTTAAGATCGTTATCGTTAAAATCTTAATTACTTTTTCATATAGTGTCAAATTAACTTGCCTGTGCCAATTTAAACTTTATTTTCGTTCTTTTATCTGCGTATAAATTGTTAGCTTATTTAATTTCAAGCTGTATTCCACTCATAGCAGGATAGG
The DNA here is from genome assembly GCA_033558755.1 of Philaethria dido. Taxonomy (NCBI): domain Eukaryota; kingdom Metazoa; phylum Arthropoda; class Insecta; order Lepidoptera; family Nymphalidae; genus Philaethria; species Philaethria dido. The sequence continues at coordinate 5,556,820 of JAKGSA010000005.1, read as the reverse complement.
CAGAGCGAACTTGATAACCCAGTGTTAAGACACTACGTTCAATTAAAATTTCCGTTCTGCCGAATTGAGATGATTCCCACTTCAGGAAATAAAAATATTAAATATTTCTGACAATATAAAGGCAAATATTTTACGTTGTAGATAAAAAAGTATACAATATATTTCTACGATATAATTAATTTAATATTATATTTATCTTATACTACGCTTAAACTACTCTGTTAACCACACGTCTGTATCCCGACCGAGTAAGCAGCAAGTATTAAGCGCTCATCGTTAAGGTTGCGGCATACATCACTTCCCCTTTAACTGGCAAAAGATTGCTTTTCATATAAGCTTACGAAACAACACAACCTCTACATGACTTCTATTATTATCGACACAATATCTTCATCATCTGGATCTGGCTTCATCATCTGTGCTCAAATCAAGTAATGCTCTTCATTTTTTCTAACAATTGTCATATTGCTATAATGATATATGATTCGGTCAGCTGACCGATTATCAATCCTACATAGAGATGGACCGTTACCGGCAGAACTTATTGTAATCATTGGTTTATAAAGTTCTCCAAATGTAACTGCTAGATTAAATAATAATAAACGACGTCTTAATTGATAACGAAATATTCATGACACAACAAAAAGTATAAATGAACTAAATCTCACTAACAAATTCACAAATTTAGATGTGTTGTAGAAATATTATAATTTGGATGCAGAAAGCATAGATCGCTAATCCAAATGTGAATAACGTGGGTGATAATTTAATCATCTCATACAGATATACTAGGCTTACGGTGAGCTTTGCAATGTAATTGAATTGAATTTCAAAATAGCTGCCTAAATTTTCAGTACCTAAATATTTAGAATTTATGTGAAGCATGTATCAAACTGAATGTTTATTAATATATCGTGCTATTAAATTATTTCCTAAAAATATTGGCGTGCGTAGTAAAATACATGAATATTATATTAAAATTACACGGTTGAGCTGAAATGCAACAGTTACCTATTGAATAAACACATAATTTACCTCCACGTTCACTGAATATGATGTATATTAATGAACTATAGGTTTTACTAGAGCACCGTACTCTAAAAGCTTTTTAATTTATTCAATTAATTTTACACAACAATAACGTTAGCTAAATGAATTGTGTTGTAAAATATTATGAACATATCAAACAAACGAGAAACATAAAATATCAATTTTACTGATAGGTACTTTATCGATATTTGAGTAAAAAGTGAAACAATAAGCGATATTACAGACTCTAACACAGAGGCAATTAGTAAATAGATACTTACTACACACCAGAAATCAGATGTGTTTGAAACAGGCAAAATATATTTATTAATAACTAGAAATTGTAAGATTACCCCGTCAGTGTATAAAAATAGACAAAGGGAGGAAAAAGCAGTAGGTTCCTTTTTTATATAATACTATTCTATTAGAATAATCTAACGGATACGGAAGACGACTATGAAAAGTCTTAACAAGACAAACAACGTCGTGAGCAATATTAACATGTTGTGCAAGGTGTAAAGTTTCAAGCGAGGAAAATACGAAGACTGTTTTAATGAAGCGTTCAACAACGAATAAACTAATCTGATACAGAATACAACGTCTAAGAGTTCAGACACTTTTATATAATGCTCATAAGTTATTCCAACTTTATAAAACATACGTACTTTTTCCTTTAGATTAAAATATTATTTGTGTACTATCTGTGTTTACACATTATTTTTTTAAGCACTAGACTATAATATAGAACTACTAACTTTAATTAATAACCTTGTAATCGTCATCGAAATAATCTGAAAGAATGAAACAGGCAACACTTTTACATATAATTTGCATTTAAGCAAGCTTGAGTAAAAAGTATTCCACATTTGTTTTAAATGAAATGATGGAGAAGTGCATTGTATTCACATAACCATCAAAATTTAATGATAGTCTGTGTATACGTTTTTGCGTACGAAAGTAATAAAAATCAATTAGCAGATGGAATGTGTATTAACGCCTGAACGTCCTCAACGCCTAGGTTAATTATTTGTATGGTATGCCATGGTAATTAATTGGGTTCGAAATGTATTCTTCATGTTTTAAAAATGATTCCAAAAATTCTCATATTACAAAAAATACTGAAGTATAGTATTTTCAAGTTTTTATCTTTTTTTAACTATAGGCAAAAAAGTAAATAACAGGTCAAAAGACTATATTTATAAATTCCTATTACACCTGTATAGGTTGAAAACTCAGCTTTTACCTATACAATACCTTTTACATATACAATCAGCATTATGATCGAAACGACCAAATCAAAAATCAAGCAATTTTTTTAGATAAAACTTAAAATTTAATATGTCGTCTATCCTAAATAAATTCCATTTTCGATGTATATTATATATTCACGTCTGGTCCGGAAATATAATAGAAGAAACATTTCAAGCAAGCAATCTAAATATTTTTCTCAAATTATCGCAAATAATGGATATCTTTCACCATTTAATTGTTTCCAGCAACTAAGTCTTTAATTGAAGACCTCAAATACCTTTGTCAGTCCCGCAAAGCCAGAAGCGTTTGTGTGTTCAGCTTTGCGCCATTGATACCGTAACACGCAAGCGGTACACCGCGTTTGTCAAACTCAACGGGATTGTGTTACTCAATTTTGGTCCATTGGCTAAAGGGAATCTCTACAACAAGTCAATCAAGTGACTTAATGGTCAATCTCTATAGAACGTGCAGTTCAGTGGACATTCTAAGTAATGACTCTATCTAACTTAGTGTATTCAAAGATGTATTTTGATTTAATAAAAGGTGATAAAAGAATGTATGAGGTATGTGAATTCTTCTAGAGGAGATTTTATAAAAATACTAGGTACGAGTACTCGTATATCTCTTTTAATTTTTAAAGAAAACATGATATTCCTAAACACCAATTTGTGATTGCAAGGAGATATACATAAATATTTATAACATTATTTATATCTAAATTGTGTTTTCATTTATTACTTAGACTCATGCAAGTGACATAAAAAGGAAAATAGTCCTGAATTGACCTGAATTCTAACCAAGGCAGTTAAAAATCATTTTTCAAGATATTTATTTTATAGCGAAAAAGATTTTTATAGTTCAAACATTCTTTTATTTTCAATCTTTTCCACTTTCACACTTTCTGCCTTTTGACATTTTCTGTAGGAAACAGGGAGAATAAGAATTTTATGATGTGAATCTGGCCAATGACAGGTAACTACATGTTTTGCGCTGTATAAAATATAAAATATTGCAGAAAAATTGTACCGTGTCAACTGAAGTAAAAATGAAAGAAATCTAACATCGAAATATATTTATTTAAGTAATCATTTTTTTAATATCAGCAGTGCCACGACTCTGTTCCTATAAAAAAGGTTTTTTTTTTTTATGTGGGCCCTTTTTTTATTAAAATATTTCTTTTCTGCCGCCAGCCAGCCATTCTTGTTATTAAAAACATCCCAACTTATCAAGATCCAAACTTTATAATCTTATTAATATGATTATTTTTACAATACTAATTAAAGTTAAGTTTACCTTGAATCGTTAACAGATAAACAACAATGTTTTCTTATTCTATTGATTTACTAGCTACTGCCCCAAATTTAATTTTCCGCTTTTCAACCGAATGTCTCGACATTGTGTCTTGAGTGGCGGTACTTAACGCCACACATTGTGAAAAATCACAAATAAAAAATATAAGTCAAAATTACAAGAGAAGAGCCTGGTACTTGAAACATCTTAAAACACATGTTGGTGTTGAAGCGCGACAGTCGTCGGTAAGCTCTTCGACTATCATTGCGGATAGAGTTGACCCTCATATATCTCAAAGTGAGCAAATTAGTAAAAAATATCAGGAGTCCATTTCCACCCGGACACGTATTCCTAATATTAATAAATCGACTTGGAAAGTACACAACGAAAATTTAGCGGTCTACTTCTGACTACTTTAATGAGCACTATCCACCAACAAATTGTTACGCTCACAAAAGCAAAGAAAACGCGTTCAAATCGAAAATGAGGAGGAAAAAGAGAGAGTTAGAAAAGAATATTCGTAGAGTCAAAGCTTTAGACGATAACTATCTGTCATCAATTGACTAGCGAATTACGGTCAACTCTCAAATTAATTGGCCTTTCCTCGTATATGACATCAATAAAAATCTCTTGGCGAAGTTGGATGCTAACGTCATAAAAACATTGAAGTCATGGGTAGGGCTAGCGCGGTCGGCGGACACCTCAACCCTATTTAGAGATAAAAATAGTTTTGAGTTGAAATTGAAGAAACCTTCGGAACTCTATAAATATCTAAGAGTCGCCAAAAGACATATTCTGGGAAAATCGTAGGATGATGTTGTCATATCACTTCCTAAAGATGGAAGTGCCCCTGAGCTCGAGTCAAGACTTTAATTTCATAAACAATTTGTGATAGGAGCACAAACGAATAGAGCAGGACTAGAAACGAGTAAGAAAGTTCAAGATGTAAACATAATAAAATCTTTTATTCGGCAAGACGAGAATGAACAGTAAAAGGTGCATGCAATGAGCTTAGAAATGCATAACGAGTGGCTATCTATAGGAGAGTTCTGTATCCCATTAGTTTTGAAGTGGCGCACCCTAATTCATGATTGATCTCCAGCATTATTAAAATTCTATCTTAATGCGTTTCAAAGGACCCTCCCAGATCAAAGTGACCTAGTAAGATGGGGGAAGTTACCGAGAAATCTAGCTATATCTACGGATATAGAGAGGCGATAGGAACAGCTAAACACATGTTGGTAGGGTGTAGGGTACTCCTAGAAAGCGGCCAATACTCGCGCCGTCATGACAAGGTATTGGAAATCATACGCGAAGCGGTTAGTCTTTCAGTGGCGAAAGCACAGAGAAACATAAAATCCAACAAACGAACAGTAGAGTTTGTGAAAGAACGCTCGACCAATAAACCTACAAAGAAGCCTTACTCAATTTTAGAACCAGCCTTTGATTGGACTCTCATGATGGACATGAAAAACAGTACAAAATCCCTGAGGATGTAGGTATTTCGTAATCCAGACATATTTCTGTACTCTAGAAGCCTAAAACGAGTAGTACTGGTGGAACTTACAGTTCCGTGGAAAACGAACATTTCTAAAGACCATCATTTTAAGATCAATAAGGATTACGAACTTACCAACGAACTGACCAGAAATAGGTTTAGAGTTAATTTGTACGCGGTAGAGGTACGCGGTAGAGGTAGGCGGTAGGTAACAGCGAAATCCCTCTATAATCTATTAAAAGATCTCGGCGTGTCTAGAACTATTATCAGTTAATTTCTAGCACGTATTTCGAAGGCGGCATTAGTAGGATCTTTTCAAATTTGGTTAAGTAGAGAGAGGAGTGCGGCAAGTGGAGGTAAACGTCAATGCGCATTTTAAAGGGGCTCCTTAAACCTACACTTAGGTCGTAAGTCCCAGGCACTCTCCAAACTCCTCTCTTTGCAACGCGATGGGCCCGGCACCCGCACCGATACGGTGAATCCATGGATTGCTAAGGAATTTCTTCTCATATGAATTTAAATAAACCTCTGACCATCTATAGATAATTCCGCATCGAATGCTCAAAGTCCCATTCTGATACGATATATTCTGTTTCAATTAAAATTATTTGTTGTTAATAATAATTAATTTCTACTAAAATAATTAAATTTAAAAGTAGGCCATTATTTTGCCGCTGCTTATCCCGATTATTGCATTAATTATGTGATTTCTACGTAATCTTTCATACTACACCGAAATACAAGGTGGGATTTATTTTGTTTTGAGTAGTATAATTTTTTCAGCTTTACTCATATTCCTGCATAGCAGTGACAACCTATTGTCTACTAGTTACTCCGCTGTCTACTTTAGGCCCAAAATGACTATTACTGTTTATATTGTACACTATTGCAACGTCTAAATTTCTATCAATGATTTCTGTATGATTGATGCACAAATGAACAGACAGACAACATTTTTACGAAGTTGTATTTTCTTTTCAGTTACCGGTATATTAACCGACACAATTAGGTTTCGGTTCCAAAATCTTTTAAGTACTAAATTAACTTTTATATAGGTTTATTAGAGCCTTAGTAGACGTTCCCTTAATTTTCAAATTAAGTCGAAGCGAAAATCGAAATGTATATGAATTCAAAGAAATAGTGATAAAAAATCAATATTCTACTTAATAATTAACATATAAAAATATAATTATAGCACATCGATTTTTTTTTAAATACGAGTACATTTGAAGAAATCAATACAAAATTCCGACAAAACAAACAAAAATCAATTTCTCGTTGGTTGCTGAATTTTTCACCATAAAATTGCAGTAGAAACAATGGTAAAATGAAAACTTCAGCATCAATCAAAAGTTTTATGAAAAGTATTGATAAAATTTTTAGGACGGAATGTCCGTCTGTCACTGTCACACAACAGCAAAATACGAATATTTAAAAAATATTGCAGCAAGAAGCCATATATTTTTAATATGATCACCTGATCACCTATAATATAATCAAACGCTCATGACAGGCTAATGAAGATACAGTTTTATCTCTTGAAGTTATTTATCTTAAAATGTTAACATTAATATATAAAAAAACATTTGTATAATGGTTTAAATTATTTAAATTATTTCTTTTCCCCTCTTTGGTGAGACAAAACGTGCCGTGTGTTGAATACACACAATGTATGGAAATCGGACGGAAAGCGGAGAACGGAGTGTCTTGGCACTAGCTTGCCTACCCTGTTATAGAGAATAAAGCGTGAAGCTGATAAAAAATGAATATTTCATTTAAAAGAAAAACAGAAGTTATAGTCTATTCAAAAAATTAAAAGAAAATCTGATCTTTTTCATAAAATAACACAACCTAATTAGCTGATACAGCCACTTTTGAACATTAGCAACTCTGTATTATTATATATTTTCGCTGCGAGAACTATTTAACAAACAACCTATGTTGAAATGAATGTAATATCAGTATTGTTTGAAATTTGCACATGACGAACGAGTCGAAAGCAGATTTTCATTTTCATAATATAATAGTAATTTTGAAATATGAAATAGATGCATACATGCAATATTAATTCCATAATCTGCTTTCTAGTTATATATTCAAGTTGTTTTTATGATATCCGTAAGATTTATGTAAAAAAATGTAATTGTAGTCAAAGAAAGATTGTTTCATTATTCACGAATAAAGATTATAGTACAGTCACTGGGGCGTAAAACTTTGATAGTAATGTTTTTTATTATAAAATCAAATGCACAATTTTTAAATAGGTAGAGATTGTTATTTATGTTATTCTTAACACATTCCCGCAAATATCATACAATTTCATCTTCCCCCTGAGTGACCTGAAGTTAAATGCCCCAGGCACTGCACTATTAAGGGAGACTATTTTAAGCCATATGAATCCTTAACAACAGTAATAAAAATTCTCCTCAAATGCAAAATGATAAGAAAACTGAAACCAGCTCCATTCGAGTGCACAGCGTTGTAACTGTACCTATATCTTTAATTTACTTTTCTTACTATATAATGTTGACGTAGAGAGCGCTGCAGTATATAATAAAAAAAATTGCATTATCCATGAAAAATGAAGTAATAATCATAGCAACAGAATATTACTTAGATACATAATTCCGTCGTATGAACGTATGGCAACCGAGGTTATATCCTTTGTAACGTTCGAGCTTCCTTCATATCCAATTTTATTAAAATTAGTTTTCATCATGAAGTTGGTTTTTCTTTTTATGTTGTTATTCAAAAAAAACAGGAATATATTTAGTGAGCCACTGCAATTTATTTTATACATTACAAAGAAAAACGTTAACTAGGAGGAGGAAATAAGACGATAATATAGAACATTTACTAATTAATGTTTTGTTTTTATGTAGACGATGGTTTTCAAATAAGGTTAACACTATATGTATGGCTTAAATTAGCTAAAGGAACGAGAGATACATCTTATAAAATTTACTATTAATCAGTATCACTTATCATTGTTAAATTTAAAAAATTAGAACCTTAGTAGTTAGTGGGTATATAAGTATGGAAGCACTCTTTATTCTATTTTAGATACGAACATTGAGAGATTTGAATACAATTCGCGTAAAATTTATTATTAAATGGACGACGGCTTTGCTGCATCTCATGTCAAGTTAGTTAACTTTCAAGTTAGTTAACTAAAAATTCATTCTATTTAGAGATATTTGTAGGTCTTCAACCAATTTATTCATTTTAAGACTTATAAACTGCCCACTCAGATGGAGCGGTACGCGGCTTTTAATATAATTATATTTCAATTAGAGCAGACCTCAAATATATATATATATATATATATATATATATATATATACATCAATGTTGCTATCAATGATTTATTATTTACTTAGATAAATATATCGAACCCGAGCTGCAGCTCAAAAGTGGTCCAAATTTTTTCTAACGTTTTTTATTATCAACAAATTGTGCCCCATGTAATGTTAGAGTGGGGAACGCCATGAAAGCCATAAAACCATACCAAAACGAATAAGGTTAGGTTAAATATATTTTGATCATACACAAACATACACACATTCACGACAAGAGTATGAATGAGTTAGTGTGTGTGTCTTGTAATTATATATATTGTATTGCGTTGGCATGCCTCGATTCTGATACGATTGTGATATTAAGATAAATTTTAGTATACAAGCTCTGTGACGCTTTTCTTTCTAAGATATATTGGCTTTGGATATAATATATTTTTTTTATTGTACAACAGAGCTTATTATTATCTGTATAAAAAACGTAGCAAAATATAATATTATTGTAAAATAAAAGATGCCTTCACGATCAGCGTCATCAAATCAAAACCTATAACACACTTTAATTAAATAGTAGATCTGTAATGAGAAACCTTACAGGAACTTCTGTGTAGTACATTAAACTTTTTAAGTAAAGATCAGTGTTGTCAGCAATAAACTTCTCTAGAGTCGGAATGCAATGCAAGTTAAATAAAATAAGAAGCTTGCAGAAAAATCTTCTTACACATTATTGGTACTTCATTTTTGTTACGCGATACGGAAACTACTATAAAAATCTAATTAGAACGAAATCAAACACTACTTTAGCAGAATCTTTAGCTGAATCTTATCTTATATAAGATTAAAGCCATCCCACGGCAACTGTAATCTTCTATTAACATGATTAACTAATTCTATTTGTTGATCGATGGAACAAAAGCACTCAAATCGCATTCAAGTTCAAAAGCATGTTTGCTGATTTGGAGCGATACATATAAAATGCAACTCTTTATACTATGGTCCGACGAACAATCTTTGAAAATTATTAGGAATAGAAAATGCGGCGATTTTAATGTATTTTTTTAGCTATGAAACAACAAAAGGTTACATTCAAATGCGTCAATTAATTACAAATATGTGCATGTACAAAAATACAAACAACAGTTTTAAAAATCATATTATATTCATATTACTGCATTAATTAATACATCATAAGTAGATTTAATTAATTCAGAAATCAGTTTTACATTGCTGTATTATCTGAAAACATTTGTAGTCCAGCCTAAAGCAAAACTCAATTATGAACTAAATTAATATTCATTATCTGTGTGCCGGTCCTTAATAATGTGTCATTTAGGACATACCCAGGGTGCTGTAACCGAACAACCATAATCGAACAAGTTGATAATTAGTAGGCGACTAAAATATTAGGACTCTCTCTTCTTTTTTTTGGACTACTACCTACTATTTTATTTAAGTAATACGAAAATATTGAGAAAGTTGACAAAAGATACGGACCACGTGTCTGTAGAGATCATTATAAATACAAATCTAACATTTAAGATTAAGAATGTGGTTGTGATAGGCAAAATATTTTACGTTAAGTAAACAACAGATAAATCGATCTGTTAGCCGACAAGTCATATAACTATCAACCTACGGCCTTACTATACGTTTTGTCGTGCTTCTAATTACATCACTTACGAGGTGTGTTCAAAAAGTAAGGTGACTTTGTATTTTTAAGAAAAAAAAAAAAAAAGCAATTTCGGAACAAACTTCGCTGACACACGTCTCATGCCCAAAACGTTAGAAAAAATTTCATGGCACGAGCCAAGCGATATACCAACATCCTCAGCAACTTCTCTGATAGTGATTCGACGATTTTCCAGAACAATTTTCTTCACTGCTTGAACGTTTTCATCAGTTGTTGACGTGCTTGGGCGTCCAGAGCGAGGCTCGTCATTGGCATCTTCCCGGCCATCTTGGAAGAGTTTGTACCACTTGTAAACATTTTTTTTACTCAGAACAGTTTCACCGTATGCCACTGTCAACATTTTAAGTGTTTCGGAGCACTTTATTTTATTTTTTATACAAAATTTGATGCAAATCCTTTGATCCATATTTTTCGATAGCAAGAAATCGCCGAGCACGCAAAACACTTATAACCTTTACGCCTCTCCCAACCAAACAAAAAATGCTATACACTTGAAACTTGGTACAGATGTTCGGGAAGAGTGTACCAACATAACAAAATAAAAAAATCGATAATCGAAAGTACGTTGCCCGCCAAATTTCACAGTCACCTTACTTTTTGAACACACCTCGTATAAGTCACTTATTTTCAGCTAAGTGTTCCTTAAGTGTAGCTAACCGTTAAGTGTTCCTTAAAAGGTGTACACTGATATAACTTTACTAACAGCTTTGTGATCTCGAATCGAATCGCATTGAAGTAGGTAGACAACTTACAAATGCAACTGACAACATAGAGACGTCAGTTGCAGTTTGTCAATTTCGAAATCAAAGGTTTTCTTGCATCCTTATATTGAAAAATTTTGAAAAAAAAAGACACAAAGGGCCAAGATAAGCTGATATTTTTCTATGCAATTGATATTTTCTCTAATAAAAAATTAAATTGCATTATTATAGTAAAACTAATCTAGATATGTAGATATTAATGTAAGAAGATTAATTTTGGTAAACAAAATGCCATATAGGTACATATTTTAATAAGTCACATGATAAAGATTGTACGAAAATCGTACATACTTTTAAAACTATATTGAGAATTACACCAACGTGATGCACAAGAAGTTAAGAAATTAAAAAAGAATCTTCTCAACTGATAAACTCGCCCACGAGTATAATCTGGCTATGTATATTAGTTTATACTGAATAGGATAGAAAATGCTAACGTCAAAATTGTTTATAGTTGCTAATACTAAAAAGATGGTAATTGAGATGATTTGCTATCAGAAGTTGCGATATGAAATACAATAGGTAGCAAGCAGTCAATAGAATAGCATGATCATTAAGCAAATTAATATACCATCACGATGTTGTACGTGACGTCTAGCTGGTATTACACCACCCTCAGGGTAGTACAGCTTTAGATTAAATTAATTAGTATCTCGACTTCAATTTCTGTGTACGCAAACATAGCGTAAAAATAAATTCACTAGCTCGAATAATGTGTTCAGAGTTTCCTATGCAATATAAGTGTGATAGATTAATTAATTAATAGATATTCCTCAGGATTTAATTGAACTTCATGTCCGACTCACATATTGTTTGCTACTGAAATTTACCCGCACTTTGATTTTGTTTCCAGACCATTTGCACTCGAAGTGTTAAATTTTCCGTCCATTTTGGTATAAGCCTGTCAATTCGGCGCGGTTCGACGTAAACTACGTTGAAATATTTCATTTTGAGTCATTTCCGTTCAGTTGAATGAAAGGGCATAACTCATTACAAAATAGTAGACAACATTTTACTTACATGTCAGAACTATAGGCTCGTAGTTATTTGAAACTCAAATAATTATTAATTCATAAAACGAAGATAGAATTTCGAGCTCAAAAGCGTGTAAATAAGTAGTTTTGTTATATGCTAACCTCAAATCGAGGATGAAGGTTTTAGTTACAAACAGTAACTTTAGAAATGCAAATACATTTAAAATTGCCTCAATTTGATTTCGACCTGAATGCTTCACGGTAATCGTTTGCATTTTGAATATTAAAATATTATTTATTTTTATATATTAACTTCCTAAAACTTTGGAGTCATAGGTGCAAACGGTAAAGAACTTTACTTTCAATGTAAAGTTAAAATGGAAATGATAAGTTAGAAAATTGTTAGCTAGATTTTTACTTTGATTAAAAATACGAACAATATATATTCGACTGCGATGGCGACTGATGGAAAGGGTCATGGTTTAATGTTGAATATTATTTCAATACTGTGTAAGTATTTGTAACATAGTTCCTTAGGTAATTTTTTTATGTATAACGGATGGCAAACGAGTAGGATGACCACCTGATGGTAAATGGTTACTTTCGACCATGGACATCTACAACACCAGAGATGCTGTAGATGCGTTGCTGACCTAGAGGATACAGATGGAAGGGAGGGCGATGTAGTAGTCTGCTATCGGAACCACCACATTTTGGGGAAAGGATGGGTGGGAAAGGTAAAACCTGGCTAACATGCCATCGAACCGGAACACATCATTAAATATTTTGCGGCTCGTCTTTGACATGATAGTTGTCGCGAGCCAGATGGAGGACAAACCTCCTAACCTAACTACTGAGATAGCCGCCTCTTACGGGACGCTACCCAGCGGCGGAGAGGAATTGTATTCTAACCCCGTCCCGTCACAGGGAACAAAATTCTTATGTCTTCAAAATTTCTTACTTTCTTTTTCACTTCCTCAAGGTGAAAGGTCAACGTTATAAACAAAGTGTGTTTATGTTAATTTTATAGTGGAGATTCGATCGGAAAATCAGCATATATTAAAAAAACAATATTACACTAGACTTTTTTAAATATCCAAACTAATCAAACAGACTCTATTGGAGTTCGCGAGATATACTTTTTTGCCCTTATTTGTGCATACTATGTCCGCACGACCAGAGGCAGTCATTCAATTTAAAAGCAGAGCAAAAAATAACACCGACATCAAAGAACACCGTGTACAACGTGCTCGCAATACATCAAAAGCGAATTGGATAGTTTAATCTGCGCAAATACCATGTAACATAATATTGTTCAAAATAATTTCTCGTATAGTGTGATTTCCATTATTTACTATGAATGTAAGAAGTATGTAAGCGTTAATTGCTTTAATCTATACTATTTTAAAAATAAATCTATGTTCCACGAAACAAAGATTTCAATAAGATAAAGAATATAAATATTTCAAACTATATAAGAAACTTTAAATATGCGCCGCAACTGTACCTACGCCATTAATTAAGAACAGATTTGCTATGGTTTGCCGATATTTTAATATCAATATAGGTGGGCAGCGTAGATACGGTAGAGGACAATTTAACGAACAACGTCGATATAATTGTTCGTACGGATGGCTCAATTTCAGCAGGACCCAGAATATCTGTACCAAATAGAGACATAAGAACATATTAAAATATGTTAATAAAATAACATTTAAATCTCAAAATTTAAGTTTCTGTCACATATTATATGACGCAATGACTTTGTGATGTAGTTAAGAGTTGAAAAAAAAAGGAAAAACTGACTTCAAATAGAATGCACTATAAAGTTAAATTATTACGAATAACTCAAGAACTACTCTTTATATGTTAACCCAATTTAAATGGGACTACATCAGAAACAAAAAAGTGAATCATGAAAATTGATTTACCCAGTAAAAAGTTATGCAGTAAAAGACAACAAAAAATACAATCGAGTTCAGAACCTACTCCTTTTTTAAGAAAAAAAATTTGACAAATTGCACAAATTGATCGTGTACATAAAGTATATTGCAATTGGATAAATCTCTCACAATGTACATTAATAAAAAAAATATATGTAATCTCGCCCTCCGCTTCTAAATTGAATCGTGAAAATTCCAAAATGATTTGATTAGAAAAATTAACAAATAATAGAATGACTTCCAGATTCCAGATGTAATAACTAGTAGTATCATGTGTTAGAAATTATTAATATGAAATGTCACCGAAAATATAATGAAATACTATAAACAATGTTTCTCTGAAAGGCACGCAGATATGAATTTTAGGAAATATTTAATAATATGTTTCAAATGTTCAAAATGTTCGCATGAGTTTTGATGCACAAAGGTGCTCTACGTGAAATCAACAATGTTTTACATTGTTATTGACAGCTTTAATATATATTCCCAGAAAGTTTTCACACGTAGCATGCAATTTATTTGGAAAGTGGAAATTCCAGAAATGTAGTATTCTAGCGATAAATTTAAATTTAATAAATAGGATATCTCCCTATAAAGCATCAATCGCTAAATAGAGTAGAAAACGAACAATGCGCAAGCCTTATTGCTTTTCGCTTTTAATATTCGCTTTTTGCAAGCTTCATGAACATAATTTACCAAAATATCCGTGGGTATTATAGATTTATTATTTATTACAGTTTTTTTCATATCACGATACCGTTATCTTAAACGTATATTAATGTAAAATGTCATTGATTGCTAATAAGGTTTTTTTTATTAAATCTGTTAATGATATTTATTTTTACAGAATCTTTTCGTGAGGAAACATCATGCTCCCGTATATTTTTGTCTTCTCAAGGAACGAGCCGTTGAATGGGCAGACAAATATCAATTGCAAGTTTACAGTGCTGTAGGTTTCCCTCAAATATTCTATAGTCCTATTACGGTGTAATCAAATAATATTCAAATATTTATAAGAGGGTTAAGTATATTCCTTCCGTTACTGTGAGACAGACAATGCACAATCGAAACCACTGGGCGTATAAATATGAAGGTTTTTGAGAAGTATAAGGTAAACATTAAGAAAGGATTTTACAAAACTCCTGCGAAAACTGGAAATATCAGCAATGACGCTGTGTGAAAATATTAAATTCTAAGTCGTATTGTTAAATCTATATGCGCCACCACGGCATAAATATCTAATGTAGCAGAAGTAGTCCTTACATTATACCAGACAGGGAAATTAATGAATTGCTAATACAGCAAGAGTTTTCAAATTGTGCACCAATTTATGGAATCGATTCTTTTAAAAAAAGTAAAACAATTTTTCTATATCCATTTTTCAATTCCTTTTGTCTCATGAAATACAATATATTTGAAAGAGAGTCGAGTGCGACCGAGAGATTATAGACTAACCCGATCGCGCTTAAAAAATGAAATTGTAAGCTTGTTATTGAAATAAACTGTTTTCACTTTCTTTTTGTTACTACTGTGTTTCTTCGTAAACATAAATGGTGAAATTTAATAAAAGCATATTTCAAAAAGTAACCGCTAGAATTGCTGCATATTCATTTACTTTTGTATACATCCTTCTCATAATAAGCAATTTATTAACCTGGACGAAGTTTTTCATTTTTATATGTTTTAAAATTTATACATTATGAGAAGAAATTTAAAATATTAAAATTTGTTTATTCAGCTTCACGCTTTGTGGCCATCATGATATAGTAGAACAGTTGCTAGAGCAATAAAGACATCGAAAGATGATTCGTAGGTAAGGTTAAGGTTAGTTACCCACCATCACCGTAATTTAACAAACGTCAATATGACTTACCTACTGAATTTCGTTTGATTATTTTTATACTATTTATTATACCTTTCTACAAACTAAGAACAAGATATTGTTCTTAGTTCTTTTTTTCAAATATGAAACTATCTATAGTAACATAATATTACACAAACTTAAGCATGTACAATCTTTGCAAATACATACAATTCAAAACTATATTCAATGTATTCATTTTTTGAAGGCATAAGTGTGCTTGGTGCGCGCATTATAGGTAATCGATATACTTTTTTGATTATTGAAACAGCATCCCGATCCGGTTCGATTGGATTCGATGGCTCTCAATAATATCGGCATATCTATCAATTTTATTGTATAACTTCGATAAAATTAAGTTGAAAAATTTATAAACGACGGTAACTATTTAATAAGAATTTAAATATTTTTTTAAATAAAATTTAGGAGTAAAGTGTGGGTTTTTTGGATAAATATAATTGCTAGAAACTCCATTGACGTACATCACAGGCACACACGTGACAACACGTCACTCTACAAAAAATGTAAATTTTACGCTGTTTATATGCAAGTTAAGTATTTGTGATTTTATTAAGAGCCATAATAAACATAACAAAGGGCAATCAGCTTTTACATTGGATGCTAGAACTGTATTGAGATCAACTAATTGCTTATTGTTATGTTGTATATATAATAATTCGTGACAGCGGAAAATATTTGTAATGCACTCATATAGTTTATTTTTTAATATTTGTCCACTATTCCATAATTACTGTATGGGCAGTGGCGTTTTATTAGTTTATGATTTTACTTAAGCTTTTTTAGAACTCATTAATACTTGAATAATGTTGATTGCGAACATTAATTCATATTAGAGATCTGATTTCTTGTGATAAGACGTTTTATCTCACTTTTTCTTCAGGCCTTCATAATAATATAATTACACATCAATACAATGTTCACCATGACATTACTTTATAAATATTCATTTTAGTTTTGTATAAAACACATTCAAGTCTATACACGTCTGATTAGGTGATATCAATATTTCGATAATCATTTAGGTACTCGAAGCACCATACATCTCAGCTCTTGTGATAAGGCCGCAGTCGCATCGATATAAATTTACTCGTTGAAAATTTATAATTTTACTATTAAGACTTTTATATTACAATTCACAATCTTCGAAAATTTGTCACCATCAATCGCTAGTCCCTTTTATATATTAGAGAGGAGGTTTTATTTGAAAATTTCAAGATTATTTAACTTTAAGTAATAAATTATTATACACCCAACACTATAAATTATTGAGGTGAAACTTATTTAAAATCGTTGTATTGTTTTCATTGTTATCGCTACACCAAACTTGATAGATCGCAAAAAAGCGACACTAAAAAGAAACATCCATCTACAGGATTTAGCTGCAAAAAAATTTGATTCTTTCAAAGTCTGCATGATTCGTCTTGCAAAGCGAGCTATACGCGCAATTTATAACTCGTAGGTCCTAAAGATTTGAGATGATACATCTTAATAACTCGTAGGTCCTAAAGATTTGAGATGATACATCTTTTAAAACGTGATGTATGTTAGGAAAATTATTAATAATTATACCTAAATTAGCGATGTACATAACATTTATACAAAAAACAGGCTTAAGCTTGCCGCGCCTATAACTCAATTAAAATCTTGTCCCTAACTCTTTTATGGGACAGTGTGCTTACACAGTAGGATCACAGAAAAAGTCCGAAAATGTTCTTATAGCGTAATTTTAAAAATTTGTTAAGAGATGTTTGTTCATTAAAGATTACCTATACGAGATATAGATACTCGTAAACCTATTTAGTGATTTTATCCATGATAAAACGCCATGGAAATGAAATGTTCGCTCAAGTCTATTTCAAAGGTAGACATCAGTGTCCCTAATAAATAATAGTAAATCGGTACGGTATTGACTGAATAAAAATCCTGCTGAATTTCTTGCGCTGTTCTTCTCAGGTCTGATACATAAGTGTACCGGTGGTAAATTATTTGACGTTTAAAAAATGAAGCATGTAATCTGTTATTTTGAATAAATTTATTTGACTTTGACTTTGATTGAAACTTGTAAACTAGCTTTCTTTTCACTTTTCCTTTATGCTTCGCTCAATACTCTTATTTTATCTTCTAATTATTTAAAACTCAGATATAATGTGTAAGTTTTTATGGAAAAGTTAATAAACCTAGACTAGGAACTCCCAACCAGGCGGGGGCGCACCTCCTAAACGGGGTGTTGAGATTTAAAGCTATATTTTTTTTTTCGATGAAATCTTCTAGTTAATTTCAATCCCGTGTATTAGAATATAATAAAAATCTTTATACTTCTCGTCTTTACTCTTAATCTATTTTTTTTGTATGTATTGAAAAGATTCCAAATATTATTTATAATTAGGGGAGCCTTAACTATGTAAGGCTGACCTAGACAGTTACGTATTAATATAATATGCTTGTTGCTCAATTACGATTGCTTTTTTTAAGGTGGTAGCGGTGTACAAATATTTTAGCGATGATTTCGCAATGAAAAGACACTTACGTTTAATAAAATATATCTTACTTAATTACCTAGTATAGAATATTTTTCGGTACGTGTAAGTTTTCTCAGACAGCGTTTGTTGGTGGATTCGTCTCCCATTTTGGGGAATTGTTTTTATATTATATTTACTTTTACGCTCTGGCTAATTTGATTCTTTAAATGGAACCCGTAACAAAGTATTTTCTGTTAGTCGTAATTAAATGGAAGTAGTAAATATAAAAAAAGGGATTACTTAAATGTTTTAACAATGTTTTTTTAATTTCATCCCTTTGCAGTTTTACTTATGTGAGCAACACACTTATTTTTAATATATTTTTTAATTAAGCAATATGTAAGAACAAAAAATAGTAAAATAAGCAATTTGCCAACCCGTTGAGTTTATATCATGTTGCTCATTGTTTGGCACTTGTCGTTAAAAACATTGTGTTTTTCTTTGAACAGCCCCAGTCACTCTCACATTAATTAGTGCTCGACTTAAATAAACAACTCTAACTTAGAATCCATTTAAGTGAATTTTACAGTTTACTTTAAGTATACGTGGTTGCTAATTATTTTATTATTGGAGTTAGATCTTGTGATTGTTCTAGTGATATTTAGCTAAGATTCATCGAAAATATTGTTGTTTTAAGTTTTATTTGTGTTCTATATGAAACAATACACAAGAGAAATTAATTGTGCGCTTTTGTTCCCATACATGATACATGAACTAATATTATTTCAGTTTTAACCTTCTACAATATATTTTATTACAGTAAGTCTCTGTCAAGCGCAATTGACGAAAGTACTATTGTAAGAACGATATCCTTTAAGTAAGCGTCTTAAGTTTTTTTTAAAGTTAGTTTTGCTTCTATATTAATAATAGTGACTGTTTTATTGATTTCCGTTCCCGAGATACACATTGTATATGTAATCTCGACCTCACATGTCTAATTACACTATTGGGTAAATAAAGAGCTGTCTAAAAGTTACGATTTAATAAAAATATGCAAATCTTTTTTGTTCACCAAGGCTAAATAAGAAAACTATTTTCAACTTCCTACAATGTATACAGGACTTAACTCGATCAATGAATCAACAACGGACCTCAATATCTTGTGCATTTAACTGAATAGGTATATACGTAGGAATATAAGATTGCTTTTAGATTTAGAATTCTATTTTAAAAATAAACAATTAAACAATATTCTTTTAAATATAGAAATTTAAGTTGTTTTTTAATAAGCTTTTAGCTTCACGCTCCTTGCACATAAAATAGGAGAGACAGAAACAGCTTTGTGTTGAAAAATTCAACGCTGCACTATGTCTTACCAGACGAGGCAAAAAAAATATTTTTAATGCCCAAATTTTTGTGTCTGTTTTATTTTTTTTCCTTTGTTTTTACCTCAGACACGAGCTTAAGCCCGACATTTCAAACACTTTAAGAAATTTACTTTTCAAAGTCGAAACGTCGTGAAGTGCTTGAAACTTCGGCTTCACAAGTTTACCTCATATACTGAAGTACGTGTGATAAATCCTTTTAATTAATTCATGTCAAACTTGTTTTATATTAAGTGCATTCATTCGTCATTGAATGAAAGTAATTAAAATTGAATAATTCCTTCAAGAGTATGATGCCGCAACCATCGCATGTACCTACATGCGTGGTGTGAGCTATAATGGCGTCAATTACAAATTTAAAAAAAAGTATTTCAAAAATTATTGCAAAAAAGTAAAGAAGAGAAGAATTCGTTGATATAGGAAAAATTATTTGTTTTCAATTATGACCCATGGAGGTCTAAGTGCTGCTCAAATATTGCTTTTCCAATAGGTGAGTGAGCTAATGGTGTTATTGAAAATATTATTACCCTGCAGATGCTGGCCTGAAAGGATTATTTCTACTAATGCCACTTACCTGCATTAAACAAAAAATAATGCCCCTTGACGGGCAGCAGCTTTTTATTTATCTTCATTGTGACACCTTCCTCCAGTTAGGCCTAAAAAAAAAAATATGATGTATTATAAATATACTAAAGTAATCTAATCAAAAATAATACTACTATAGAGACAATATTTTTTTTTGTTTACCAGCTATAAAAAAATATTTCTACTATATACATAATATTTTTAAATAAAAAGAGTGAGGTGGAGTGTACCAGGAAAAAAAAACAGGAAAAAAAAATAGAAGGATAATAATAAAAATAGAAGGATTATAGTTTAAAATAAATTTAAAAGCCATAAGATTATGAATATAAAAAAAATACATAAATAGACAAGCATTTCCTAAATAAATAAAATAAATATAAATTTGTTAACAAAATAAGAAAAACTAGCCTTAAACGAAAGAACATGTGGTTTTGATTGCCGCAAAACAACAAATGTCGCGTGCTTATAAGTAAATTCACAGAAATTATATTATTGAATATATAACTAGCCAATGAATGGAGTATCTTCATTTTTATAAAAAATAAATTATTGAAGTTATTTGCATTGACAATATATTAAAAAAAGATTACGTATTGCAAAGTTTACGAAGTAAAACTTGAAACAATTGATAAATAATATTTTACCTTGTAAAGAGCTCCAAACAACTTCCTATTTTAGTAGGTTATCATTTGCTCGTAGACCAACACTAAAACAAAAAGAACAAGATATTAATGTACTGTACAAAGTTTTAAAGAAATTCAGCTAAAGTTATTAACTTAGATGACACTAACGAACAAGTACCCAACTAGAAGACCACCGACCAACTGATGTCATATGTCAAAGTTTATGGGAACTAGCATAGTTTGACATCTGTCATTTATGACCAGTATAAAAATATATATTCCCCAGAAAATTGTTTACCAAATGTCTACAAATAATATTTAAACTTGTAAGTACAAAAAAAAAAACAAAACACAGAAAACGAGATATTTCACAAGTAGTTTTGTTGGCAAATAATTTTGTTAATTAGGAGCAATTATTTTCATTTGTAAATTCTTATTTTAAAAAATATTGACGTAATAAAGATAGAAATGAAGTAAAATTAATCATATAAATAAATCTATCTTATTAGTATATAATAATCGATATACACTTAAGTTTTAATGAGACTAATGTATTCTATAATATTATATATAAACATTATTTCATGACAGTTGTGTCGCAACTTTTTCCAGGCACAATTGGAAAATTTTTTAACAATGGCAACATTAATAACAAGTAAAACTTCAGAGACGTCAAACGTCAATTGTATGATACATAGGTAAAATATGTAAAAAATATGCTCTATTATAATCTTGAAATTACTATTCATTTCGAATATATATAGTAATTTCCTATAAATAATCAATATATTCGTTATTCAAAATGATTATGTAATAATAATAATATTTCATGAGTAGTTGTCATCGATGTACAATAGATGGCACTACTACTTTCGTCATGTATACAAGTAAAATTGTTTTTAAAAAATAATGTAGACTTCACTTATGATAAATATGAAACTTGAAGAAGATCATATTATTGATAAATATAGTTATTTTTTAATTATAATGCATTAAAAAAAAGGTAAAGTGACTTTTTGTTATTTCAAATTTTAATCTAGACAAGCAGATACATGAATGTAAATTACTAGTGGATTATGTGACGAATGGTTAGGAATTAAATAAGCTATTATTATTATTATTATATATTAGGCGTGGTTTAGAGAAGAATTTCATTTGTGCTTAGATTCAGTACAGTACAAAACACGATAGATTGGAAATATTACCAAAATTAAATGACCGTTATTTTTCAACCAGAGGCCTTAACTAAGAGATTATGAGCAGTGAGCTACTGAGCCATTAAGGTGTTTCTGTAGGGGCGGTAATATAAACACGTCCACGGTAAAACTATATTGAAATACTTGTATCTACCAATATAAATAACAACAATTTTTAAAAACATCTAAAACAACAGTCTCGCTCGCATGTATCTTATTTTTAATTTTGTTTTTACCTATTTCATCGAGTCTTGAATCTGAACGATTCTCAAAAAGTTTCTCTTGAATAAATAGGTTTTTTTTAATGTTGTTTAACTTGTTTTGTTAGTTTATTTATTTGTTTGCATCAAATTTAGTAATTGTAATTTACCCCCTTCTTGTTGAAATTTAGTAATTGTAATTTAACCCTTTTAAATCTGATGGTAATACTATTGAATATATTATGTATGATTGTAAATCAAAAATGATCGCTGATGTAAAATAGCGATTGACATATTTCTCCACAAATACCTTAAAATGGATATCAAGTGGAAGGGAACATATTGACAGTTTAAGTATGTATTTTTTTTATGTAGAACGCCGGTGTCACCAGAGGTATTGAGAAACTTTGGACGTAAAAAGTTCAGGTTCACACTAGATACGTTAAACGATTTATTTTTCGAAGATTTATCGAATTATTTTCAGGTATTAACGCATTATCTAATTATATCATTTTTTTATTTTTAATAAAACCTCTTAATTCTTTTCTACCGAGTTTATTTTTAAATAAATCTTAGTGGACATGTACATATCTAACCTATAGATTACTTAAAATTTAGATTTTTTTTTTATTGATTACGGATGGCAAACGAGCAGAAGGGTCACCTGATGGTGAGTGGTTACCTTCGCCCATAGACATCTACAACTCCAGAGATGTTGGAGATGCGTTGTCGACCTAGATGATACTGATGGAAGGGGGGACAATGTAGTAGTCCGCTATCGAAACCACCAAATTTTGGGGAAAAGATGGGTTTGAAATGGGAAAATCTGGCTTACATGCCATCGAACCGGAACACATCATTAGATATTTGGCGGTTCGTCTTAGGACGAACCTCCTACCACCAAACTACTGGCATACCCGCCTCTTACGGGACGCTACCCAGCGGCGAAGGGGAATTGTATTCTAATCCCGTCCCCTCACAGGGAAATGATTAGATGACAATCACTTTTATAATTTAGGTCTGCTTGTCCCTTTTTATATGTACATCATTGGAGTTATTGAACAGATTGCCAAAATTTTTTTTACTGTGCACAACTTAGGCATGCGCTAAATATATTTATATGCAGGTACAAGGTATAATTAATTTAAAAAATTGACACACTTGATATAGTACCATAATAGACAAACTATTAATAGAAATAACAAAAAGCTGTCTTAACTAAAGTTGTTCAACGTGATGGGCATTTATCATATAAAAGTTAAAGATCTGTAGCGTGTGACGGAGTTCAGCTAAACTATAACATATAAGAAAATACCGCCTTAGCAAAATAGTAAAAGTTAACTTACACGTTACAATTAACATCAGCGAAATGATGAGAAATAAATATATATATATATGCATTCGCAAAACTTTTTATTATGGTGGGCAGTTCTCGATGAAAAAAATATTGGAAAATGGGATCAACGATAGCAAGGCAAACGAACGTTTGGGTCACGTAACATCAGGAGCTACAGGTGCATTACCTGTTCTTGACGTGGAGATAGACGTGCTTTTAGAAGATATCGATTCGGTAATGCTGCCGCAGGCTGGCTATTCCACAGGTGTATTGTAAATAGAAAGAAGTAGTGTCTAGACGCTATTCTTCGGATCAGTCTCTTTACATTTTTATAGGAAAAAGCGAAAAACTAAAAAACATTAAAATGTAAGTCATGTTTAAGAAACAAGAAAATTAACACCAAAAATCATTTAGCCTGAATAGCACTATTTGTTTGTGTAAAAATCGAATATCTGGAACTAAAAGATCAGCACACTATTACATATATGGACCGTCTCCTGTGAGCTGGCATACATGCTGGCTGAAGTCCTGGTATGGAACCCGGACGCCATTAGTTTGTCGTGGGCTTAAAGTCGGCGTCGACACTTGGCAACTGGGGATCTGTTAGAGTCAGCATATTAGTAATGGGTTATCCGCATATGAAGAGGGGGAGACCTAGTTGGCAACACCATCTGCCCGCCGAATGACGATCGAGAAGTTTCGTCCAGTTTCTTAGGCAGGCGTAGTAAAGCAGTAGCGTGTGGAAGGTTACCGCACCACGCACGTTATTTCGGAGCATGGATGTGTAGGGTTGCTAGAAGGAGGCCCGACGCTCGATGCCAGCATAGCGGCGACATCATGAAAGAAGTGGCCCAGCTCACGCTGGAGGTGTGCCCTGCTTGGGTGAACCAATGTCACGACTTTATAGAAGGCGATCTCTCCCTGCCAGCACGTTAAAATAAAACTGTAATATGTATGGAAATACAATCTTAGCAAAGTTGCACATCGTGATTAAGATGTCCATTAATTCATAATATATGTAAATAATGACATAAATTGGGGGTACTTTCACGTAATAAAGTCACTATAATTTAGATTCAAGGTTCAATGTAAACGGTTAAGGATCATAAGGTCTACGCACTAAGTTGCGGACATCCATTAGTTAATAATAGTATAACTTAAATTATAGATAAATACTAAAAATAAATATTTTCTATTTTTTAATAGATGTATGAAGGAGGATTTATTGAAATCAAATGATAATAAAGCTTAGGAAATGGGCCAGAAAATAAAATGAAACTTTATTAATTGATTTTGAAATGATATTTAATAGGTATACAATATAGGTATTTGTTACTTCTTCTCGTATATTTTGCATACATGGTTCAGAAAGATAAATATAATCATAATTATATTTATACACGAAGAAAAATACTTCCATCTTTTACTGAAATCATACTTCTCATGAAAACTATGCGGATGAAGGAGTATGAAAATTGGCATAGATAAATACCCAGATTAGTGTACACGGAGAAAAAGCGCAGAACACTAATACTTTTTATAATAATATATCAGAAATATATTAAATTAAGAAAACAATATTACTTACAGATCCATATATTTATATAAAGCGACGTGTTTATACGTGCTGAGGCAATATGTATTTTTTATCCCGATGAAGGAACGACTAAGAAATATAACTCTTGAAGACAAATCGATTTCTCATAACATATGTCGGGATGAAAGAATGGTAGAACGGTATATAAATTAAAGGCCGGCAACGCATCTGCAACTCTTCATACCATCAGGTGACCCGAACGCTCGTTTGCATTGTCCATCTCATGTATGAAAAGAAAAGGTAAGGATACTATCTATCTATACAGAAGAAAGATCACGTAAAAAGCATGAGGACTCCCCAGAGAGCACGTTTGAAGTGTTTAATGAATGAAGATGAGGCAGAAAAAGTGTGCTGAGGCCGTAGCGTTTGGCGCTCGGGTCTCTCTGACTACCCCGTCCGTGATAAAGCGTAAAGGTAATAAAAATATATCTTTATATATAAATACGTGAAGCAAAAACTTTGGATCCCTTTTTACGAAAATTACGCGGACGGAGGAGCATGAAACTTAGCACATTTATAGTTTATATAGAGAAGGAGTGCAGAATGCTAATACTTTTTTAAATAATGCATAAAAAGTATTAAATTAATAACATAAATGTTACACACACTACCATATACATTCACATTTATATAAAGTGACATACGAGGTGTGTTCAAAAAGTAAGGTGACTTTGTATTTTTAA
>JAKGSA010000005.1:5490752-5526138 GCA_033558755.1 Philaethria dido | reverse complement strand
TAGGACATAAAATTAATTTCCTTTTGTAAGGTTTTACTTAGAAAAATATAGTAGGAATACCAAAGCTCCGCGCTACGGGCAGTAGGAACACTTACTAGCAGCTTCGTGGCGGCCTCGCACTCAAGGGTCTAAGGGATCGGTGACCGTAATTTTGCTTACGCCAAAGATTAGAATAAGGGAGGCGACTTGTCTCGCCGAAATTTGACTCCTCCTTCAACGCTATTGGTTTCGATCGCTCCAGATCAGCCAATGAACGTGTATCCCCACTTACGTTAAGACGTTGTTTTTCCTAAATATTAAAACTTTTAGAAGAACATTACTTATTAATAGAAATTATATTCATAATATTTTAAGTATTTTTTCAGTTTTTACCATAAACGTAATAGGTTACACCGAAGCGATACGTCTCGTCACTACGGGGCAAATAGGTTAGTCGCTTGGCCCGCGTCACTTTTCAAGTTGAGAGCTCGAGCCGATAGCACGTCCGCCCGCCCTCGGGCTGTTCGCGTATAAATATAATTTTATTAAAAGTGTATCGAACTATATAAAAAGTGTTGTGCTGTGAACGAACTTTAATTGGAAGTTAATTTACTAAAAAGTGGGTGAGTAGTGCATGAGGTGCTTGTAGATTTACATTTTGAAAATTTTGTATCGTGCTGAAGTTTGTTCAACTTCTTTAATTGCCTTTACAGTGATTTTTATGAAAATTTTCTTTAATGAAACAATTATTTTAGCAAAGTAAATATTTATAATCACTTTATTATTTTTTTTCTTTTAATGGTTAGAGCTGATTTCTGGATTTATTAACCTAAAGTAGTTATTATTTGCAAAACAAATATTTCGCTTTTTAATAGTGGTTCTATTCAATTTTATCTCTTAGAAGATTTAATTTTCTTATTTTCTCTTGACAAATAGCATTTTTTTAGCTAAGACTGAAGTTTGAATTTTTATTGGTAGCGTAAGCATAATTTTTAGTGCATTTATAATATTTTAGTTCTAGATATATAAAAATAAAATATTCAAATGTGATATCTCTTCATAATTGTTATTTTTCGTATACAAAATAATAAATATGAAGTTTATCTTCGCAATTATTATTTCTTATACCAAAAATGGGATCAAGTGACAATGATTTAGTGTTAGTACATTGGTTTTATAATCAAATTTTGTAATAATTTGATATTGACTTTTAAGTATACAGACTGACAATAAAAATCCACTTATCCATTATAAATTAAACTGTAAATACATGATTCAATATTTTTATAAAGCTTGAATTGAAAAATACTTCGCTCTTTCATCGCCTTATTCTATAAAACAAATTCCATTCAAAAATATTTGCAGTTTATATTTTTAACATGAAAATAATTAAATTGTTTTGCATTACTATAAAATAATTTTTTAAATGATTATTTATGTTTTTATGCCTCATATATTTTTGAATATAAATTTTAAGCATAAAGAAAACGCTACAAATCTTTTTCAAGAAAACTCTTGATTTGTTGTAATCATACTTACCTACAATATCGGAAATGACGTAACCGAAGTTAAATGATCGCTGCGGCTTCTTTGTAACAGAAAAATATGAAGTAAGCATAAATAATTTTTATTTAGACGGTTCACTTTTCACAAGTTAGCAAATACTCCGTGTCCATATAGTGAGTAAACAAATACGCGAATTTGATTACTCCACGAATTATATGGAAGATTTAGTAAAGAATTCCTTATTTGTTTATTAATACATACATACATACGTACATACATACATAGCTTCACGCTGCATCCCGCATATATGGCAGGGTAGGCAGAGGGAACCTGGTGTTAAGACACTCCGTCCCCCACTTTCCGCCGAATCAAGGCATTGCGTGTTGAGTGGCGGAACTCAACGCCCCCCTTTGCCTTGTTACCAAATCCACGAAATAGCAAGAAAAAATCCATTTCTTGGAGTGGGAATGGAACCCACAGCTAGTCGTGCTTACAGTCGCACGCTTGTGTCACTGCGCCACGACAGGCGTTGTTTATTTTTTATTAATAGGAGTTAATTATGATTTTTGTTTATAATTTAAAAATTATACTAGGTATCTTTCTCAAGCTATATGAGTTTGGCGGGTAAAGGTTTGTCGATGGGTCACTTCTAAATTATAACATTTTATGATGTATGCAGTACATAATTGGCTTATAATTATTTGTAGTAAAAAATTCTGAATCAATTTAAAGGTGCCAATTTTTTTTTTATTTTTTCTTCATCCTAAGAAAATATTCAAATAGTGTTTTATATATTTATAAAAACACAAACAAACGATAATACAAACTAAAAGAAATAACTCGAATAACTAAAAGATATACCTAGCTAGAATAACTAAAATAAACATAAATGCTTCATATTTACAAATAAAGCGGAACTCAGAAATAAGAGAGCGTAATTGAAACCGCCGATTCTCAAAAAATGTTCGTTTCCTGCCGACTTTGTAAATGATATATAGTTTTCAAGCTATACTTACAATAGTACGTTTTATAAATCTCCGCGGCACCTTTTACCGTAAACGCAAGGTACCGACGGCTTAACCCTAAATTATTCATTAGACAAATTACTAATTAAAGTTAACTGAATCGATTCTAAAATAAAATGTCCGCAGTTTGGTTAAAATTACTTGTTTTTTTATTAATCAACCGGAAATCATAAATATCCAAATATTTACTTACCTGACACAAGAGCAGCTTGATGTACCAAAACGCTTTACATCATATCCGAATTATTTTCACTTCACTTTCAAGGGTGAGGACCGCGAACGCATGATTGTACGACAACGTATATTTTTTTTAATTTTGAGCTACCAACCCTGATCTCCCCTACACCACCACATCATCTTTTTTATATTTTTCGTGGGTAGATGATACTGATAAATATGTTCCTTTATTTTTAATCCTCCACCCGAATGTAAATGTTGCTGGTTGTTGGTTTGCTGCCATAGTGAAAAGAAACATTTTGCTTGCTAGTCAAATTTAATATAGTATAGATGTTGTATAGGGTCAAAATAAATAGAAAAACTAAGTGAACGTTGTTTGTTAAAGACAGAAATTCAAGACTATGGGACATGTCTACTTTTGTGATGCCCGTAGTTGTCGGGGCCACTGTAATTGTTGCTAAGAGTATACATAAATAAATCAATTCGATGCAAATATAATTAATACATACAGTTACAATTTTAAATAAAGTATTTTTAAAGAAACAGTTTTCGTTCATTTCGTTCGGGATCTCAAGTAAGGAATTATATGAAAATTAAGATTGTCATGAAAAGTCTTTTTCAAAAAATATAGGTACATTACTAAAGTGGAGTACGAATTTAAAGTTGCCGTGAACAGTCAGATCACATTACCTGCACTAACGTTAACGATGTGAAACCTCATATAAATCTACATTATTTAATATTCAAAAATATTTTAATAATTTGTCATAAATTATCAATACAATATTACAAATTATGAATATGATATTACTATATAATAGACAAAAGGGATTATTTATCCCCAGCGTACTCTACGAAACCTGGTAAATGAGTATGACTAAAGCTTTTAAATTCAAGCTTACATACGCACATCAATTTTACAATTGAACAATACTTTTTTAAGCTCCAATGTAAAAAAAATATTATTAAAATGTAGTACTTCGTTAAATCCTGTTACAATTACAAATAATAATGACTTCGTACAGATTTGAAATTTGTGTCATATGAATTATATTTAGTTTATTATACTGTTTTTTATAATAAAATTTACCGAAATAGTCTACAGATTTTACCTATACAAGTTTCAATACTTTAGTAATATTAGTATCAGTAGAAAAAAAAATTCAACAAAACATTACTTAACGCCTGTCGTAGCGGAGAGCCACAAGCGTGCCGTGCCGTGCTGGGTATGGTAATAAGGTTTGCGCTTTGGCGCGGCGTTGAGTTCTGCCACTCATCATGCAATGCGTCAATTCGGCGGAAAGTGGGGAACGGAGTGTCTTAACACTAGATTGTCAAGTTTTCTCTGCTACCCTGCTATATGCGGGATACAGCGTGAAGCTAAAAAATACTATTAGTTCAAAATAAGCAAATACCTCGAACTTAACAACGCACTGACCAGGAATGGGCTTAGAGTTAATTTGTACGCGATATGATATAGAAAGAGCCAGTGGTATAAAGCGAAAGCTTTCTATAATCTACTTTAAAATCTCGAAGAGAACTATCATTAGTTTATTTCTAACAAGTATTTCAACGAGTTTCAATTTTGTCAAATTTTGTTATGTTAGAAATGCTTGGAAATAAACTCTACTCGTTATGACAAGACAATCCTGACAAGGACAAGTTGATTTGATAAAAATATCAACTAATTATTATTTTATATTGTCACCGGATACGGGTACGTGTGTATATTTTCGAATCCAACGGCACTTAGTGGATATACAGGTAAAGCTAATAAAAATGTGTTAACAAATCTACTTGTATATGCATCGGCCGGACTTTCCTTAGGAATGAGCATTATCTAAAATTGCTTACAAACAGTTTTCGACTTAAACAATTACAATTCATTGATAAATTGTGTTATTCATATAATTTTTGAACAAGAATCAATCTCATAACTAGTTGAATATTCTCTTCTACAGAAGGTGGCTGGCAGTGAGGCCGCCATCCAGGCGGCTCTAGGCTGAAACAAAATCTATATTAAATTGTTATAATATTTACACAAATATATCAGATATATAAAGCAAATTGTTAGCTAAATTTTATTAATATGGCCATTTTGTTGGTTTAACAAAAGGACAGTATTAATAAAATTTTGTCATTTTATTTGTTTTACGTGTAAAATACAATAACCACATATATTAAAATTCAAAATGAATATTTCAATGAGTAGGTACTAACTAAAATTATTTGTTACATGTTTTTTACCGACTTCATAAAAGAAGGCGGTTCTTAATTCGTATTATCGATGTTTTTTTATGGAGTCACCTGATGGTAAGTGATCACCGCCACCCGAGGCCTCGTGTAACACCAGAAGAGTTACAGGTATTACCGGCCTTTGAGGTGGGAGTAGATGCGCTTTTTGAAGGTACTCATGTCGTATCGACCTGGAAACGCTGTCGCAGGTAGACCATTCCACAGTTTAGTGGCACGTGGAAGGAAATTCCTACAAAACCGCACAGTACTGAAGTGCCACGTATCCAGGAGGTGAGGATAGTATTTAAGTTTGTGACGTACTCTGTGGTTAGAAAAACCTGCAGCAGGAAACAAGTCAAAAAATTTTGAGAATGCACAACAAGGAAACGTCTCTGCGCAACGCCAAAATTGTCAAATGGTTCAAGCTAATACTGGGGTGCACCAGCACAGTGGTGAGTACAGTACTCCATATAAGGCATATACAAGGCCAAATGGTGTTTTGGCGTGAAGTACTGTCTCGCTCTGGCGATGACACCCAGTTTCTTCGAGGCCAACTTGGCCTTGCTTTCTAGATGATCGCGATACTGGCACTCGCTCGATATAGCGATATGCTGATACTGGGCGCGGCTTTAAGAAGAGTGTTCTCAAAAACTGACGACACGACGAAGGGGTTTTTTAGCAGTTAACGCGCAAAGTTGTGTCTTCAGGTGATTGAATTGCTCCAGGTTCCTGTAATCCCATAAGGAGACATTCCCGAGGGAGGCTTCAAGAGAAGACATAAGTTTTTTTCGGCACTCGTCGACGTTTCCCAAAGAAAGACTTGCGCGACCGGATTTTAAGACATTCACCGTGCTATCATCTGCGTAGAAACGAATGTTAGAATGCACCAACATGTCATTGATATGACATGACAGATGAAATAGCGTAGGAGACAGCACACAGCGTTGGGAACGTCAGCGTTCACGGGAATGTAGTCTAAGCAAAACCGTTGACATCGACCTTAATGCTACGCCCAGTGAGAATACTGGCGATCCACTTGCATAAATTTTCGAGAAGCCCATACGATGGAAACTTTGCAAGGAGCGCCCTGTGCCACACTCGATCGAAGACCTTCGCCGTGTCCAGACTAACTGCCAGGCCTGTTCTCTTGCTTTCTAAAGCAACAGCCTAGCGATGGGTCAAGTAAACCAGAAGGTCACCAGTTGATCGTTGATCCCTAGCGGAAGCCTTATTGATGGTCGTTGATCATCTGGCGATCCTCTATATATAAATCAGGAAAAAAAACCTACGTTTATTACCGCATAATTTTCTACTGGGTGAACCAATTTTGTTGATTATTTGTTTATATGATACATATTTTTAAAATTTCTCTCCTTTAGTTATTTTATTTACATCTTGTACCTTGCCTTAAGTCAAGACACAACAAGACTATAGGCGTAGTATATTAATTAGTATGACTAATAATGTACCAATAATTACGTTTTAATTCGGTAGATCTGCATTAGGGCCTGTCAATAACTAATTTTACAATAGGTACTCGACATAGATTTACGTACACACATTTAGTGATTTTACCCTTCAGCTGCAATAATCGGTACCAATGTTTATCTAACACGAATTCTAAATTGTGAAATTACAGTGACATGACATGAAGAATATTATCGACTATATACCTACTTAGATACTTAATAATTTTCGTTATAAATAGTACATGTGAGGAAAAAGAAAATAATCAGCGTATTAAGATTGTATGTTAACGGCATTATATCATAAAAATAATTATTTTTACTAGACTAGAGATATTATTACGACATTCAAAAAGATATTTTAATAAAAACAGGGTTATGGCCCTAAAACTTAAGTTGAACACAGTTTTAGTGTATCTAAAATACCGAATCTGGAAATCAGCAACAATTTTTTATCTAAATTAAGTTTTAACTTAGAGTACCTATTCGGTTTGATGTAAGTCGCTTGCTTTTGAGTTTCCTTATTTTTGTTATATTTTAATGTACTAGACTTTAATAAGTTGTTGCTATAGATATTTAACGATCTATTTAACTATTAAAAAGCTGCACTACTTACAAGGACTTAAATTAAATATATTTATAATTCACGATAATTGAAAAAATAGGGATTTTGAGTATATGGACACAGAAATCCCAACGCAATTCTTAAGCAAAGCGGAGTCATTTCTCTGATGATTAACAGTAATTTAAGAAAGCTGCAAATAGGAACATAGCCTTTATTTGCTAACGAAGCAACGTCATGCTTTATTCCACATAGCAGGGTAACCAGAGAGATCCTAGAGTTAACACACCACCGCTACCACTAATTAACTGGGTGTATAAAACATTTATATTTTAGTACCATTACAAGCAAAAGTGTTCTATAAAGAAACAATGCTAATTATCTATGAAATCATTTAAACAGTTACAATGCATTTTTTTTCTAAAATTGCGGTGTACTTCGAAATGAAATGGTGGTTGCGTACCGAATGATTTTCACCACATCATACAGGTGTTATGGTTTGATGAAAATATTTCGATATTGCGTTTTGTGTCTGAATAAACACAAGGCAGTTAATCTAATTTAGCTTTGGCTTTTACTGTCGCATATATGAAATGGATTTAACGGTTGAAAAATTTATAAAATTGGTATAAATTTAAACATATATGCAAATTCTTTGGTCCGTATGATCTGAGATGGCTTATAGTGAATATAAGTATGATACGTTAATTACGTTATTACTAAATATTTAAAAAAAAATATAAAACTTCATTTTTAAATCGAAATTTAAAATTATTTTGTGTCAAAGTAAAATGAATCTAGGTGCGAAATCGATTCGCCCACAATTAATTTCGGTCATGCAATTCTATTTATCACCTACATTTAATTAAGTATTTATTATTCATTTGTCAAATATAATAATAATTAATATAATGTAAGACACTTAACATAATAAAAATTGTTTAAAACGATTATTTTTTTTATTGATTAAAGTCAAAGTCAAAGTCAAAGTCAAATAATTTTATTCAAAATAAGAAGTTACAAGCTTCATTTTTTGAACGTCAAATAATTTACCACCGGTTCACTAAATTTAATGCCTCAGACCTGAGAAGAACCGGCGCAAGAAACTCAGCGGGACTATTTTTTTATGTAGAACTATTTGTGAAACGTGGCTATAAAACCATAATGATAGTTATATTACAGTTATATATAATATTCTACGATATAACTAACTACATATTACTTACTGAAGGTTTAAAATATAGAACGAGCACTTCCATGAAGTGTAACTAAAATTAACTATCTATTCAATAGACTCCACATAAACATAATTTCCTAGAAGTTAGTGAATCTTATTAAGGTGTATTGAAATGTAAAAGCTTTATATATAAGTTTTTTATATATCTTTTTTTAAAGAAGCATTATCAAGGACTTTAAAATACGTTGATAAAGAAAAAAAACTCTCTGAAAAAATAATAAAATTAAGCAACAAAAAACTTACTGTAAAAATGACATTGTCAAAATATTGTTCTTTTTTTTGAAATCGTTGACTCTTAGAATTCAAAGTATGTTATGAGTCAGTACAGGTGTTGGATAAAAATCATAACTATAGCATTTCTGCAAATATGTTTTATACTACAACGATCATATACATGCAGTTACAAGAAATATATTATAGTATTATAATTTAACTTAAAATTTAAGTTATTTTCTTTCTATTTCTGATTTAGTTTACATTTATTTCCAAAATAATCAGTTTAACTAGTTGATGTGGACTGTATAATCCTGACCATATTATAACCTAGAGTCAAAATTATATTGTCGTTATCCCAAATCCCAGCTTATATTATATATTAAAATATATATTATTTCATATTCTATTAGGTAATGTTTTATTGCTATATTATTTTTTCGTAAATATGTTCAACGTACAGACACATTTCTTTACTAGGTTTTAGTGACGAATCTCTTTTCTCAAGACTATTTTTATACATAAGGATGCTGAATATTAATAATGGTATTAAAACATGAATCTACTATACGATCATCGTGTCAGTATAGTAATAATACGTCATTTTCTTGTCTCTTAGATTTTTATATCAGATGTTATAAACATTTGATTTTAAATTATAATTTTAATAAATTTAATTGATTTTCAATTTTGCTCTTGTTTCTGCTACATAGCAGTTTAGCCAACATCAGTTTCTCCAAGCTAGAGACTTTGTATGTTCAGTGGTCAAGCTTAAGGTCGCGTTTTGTCTTATTAGAGTGGAGATTTAATTTCCCAATGAGGAGAATGAATTTCCAAGGGGATTCAAAAAAATTTAAACGAAAAATGTCCAATATGTTGAACAACTTTTGCTAAGGCTAATATTTCAAACAATAAAAAACTGAAAAATATTTCTAATACGATTGTTTTACATAATAAAACAATATTTTATTGCTTCCAGTGGCCCGCGATGGTGCAGGGCATGACGCATTAGATCCTGATGCGTTGCCATTCGACATGAACGAGTTGACAGCAAACGTGTACGACGCGCGCAGGATGCTATATTCGCAGCAAGTGCAGCCAACAGTAAGTGAAAGCACTTAAATCTCTATATTTTTTTTCACGTATCTACCAAAGTTAGAAAGGAAGAAGAATTTGAAATGAAACCTTATGTCGCAGCTCGCCTCCCCAGACTAAGGGAGTGAAATATATCAAAAATAATAAGCCCCCGAATGGAAATCTGACCCGTCATCTTTTTATTTCTATTTATTTATTTTTCTTACTTTATATCACAAAATACATAATATAAGAAACACAAAAAAAGAAATATAATAAAAAATGAGGCATAAAAGGCGGCCTTATCGCTAATTAGCGATTGCTTCCAGAGCACCTTTGGGTTTGAAGATATAAAAAAAAATGGGTGGAATAAATATATGTACTTAGATATCATTTCTTAATACATACACTATACACAAATATTATAAAACCACTACATATATAAATTACTATAATAGACTAATACATATAATATTGATCCCATATGCAATATGTTTATTAAAAATATTCTACTCGAATCTGTACAGTTAAAGTCTATGTAGCCACGAGAATGACCTCATGAGCTTTTAAATTTTGAACAATTCGCGTGTTGTCGGGCAGTAGAGTAAACAACCGGAAGATACTAATAATGACTAAATATGATTTGTTATAGATTTGTGATACAAGTAATAATGATTATGATGATATTTTTGTTTAAGTAAATGTTTAACATATAATAAAAGTTTCTCTTAAGTAAGGTCTTTGTTTAAGGTAAGATTTAAAATGGAAAATTAAAATTGATACTAAATAAAAAAATGTAGAGGCATTACATATAGACGCCATTGACTGTACTTGCATACGATATATTTTTTTTTAAACTTCACGTTGTATCCCGCATATAGCAGGGTAGACAGAGGGAACCAGAGAACCTAGTGTTAAGACACTCCATTCTCTTACAAAGATTCCGTTCACCACTTTGACTTTCTTCACCCGATATTTTGTGTTTTTATAAAAAAAAATGTGATGATTGCAATGTTTTAAATACTATTATTAGTTATGACGGTAAAGTATATGCCTAGCGATAGTTGTGTTCATTTAAAAAAAATCATTTCTAATTTAATATCACATATTATCTCCATGAAGGTGTAACTTGTAAGTAATTGAATAGACCTTTTTAAATATTTTTTAATGAATTAATTAGCATGATTTCTACATCACAAAGCACATTATAAGCATATTTGAGGAGTTAAACAGTTAAACATAATATCTTTCACTACTTTTCTTCTAATTTGGTAAAAAATCAAACATTGACAAATTACTTCATGTCGAATAAATTAATCTCTTTAGTTATGGTTATAAATCTCCGAGCTTGACTGGAAGTTGGCAGCGTTCTAAATAATATAAATACTGGTGTCGGACGACGGAAGGAAATTCAGCATTTTTGAGCAACAAGTAAAATAACGTAATGATTTATTTTCAGTATGTATTCAAATTTGTATGGAGTATTATGTAGCAATAATTATTGTTTCATATTTTGGTATTTGCAAATTATGTAATATTTCTTTTAATGAAAAAAAAGTATAAAGGTGTATTTAAATCTTTATATATAGATAGCATTATTGTTCTCTAATATACCCATATGTTACCGATTAAAGTTTTTTTTTAATATATAATATTTGCACAGTGCGATATATTTTAGAATTCATTGTTATAGAGTTCTATATAATATAAAGAAATTTTGAGATTAATATTATATACTATAAACAAAAGGTAAGTGCATGTTGATTTGCAGTTACTGTAAAAAATAATATCGCGTAACCCAAAATTGAAACTGAGAACGTGCTAATGTGTCAAGTCTATAAAAGTTCACAACAAATGTGCATTAAACAATAAATCGTTTTTGTATGAAAAACAATAAACATGGAACTGAAAAAAAGTTGTGAGAATGAAAATAAGTGACTTAATATGGGCGTTAGGTTTCAACGGAAAGGGCCATTCGACTCGCTAATGCCATTCAATCTTATTGAGTTGTACGACTCTTCGTTTCGAAGTTGTATTTAAATAATTATAAAATCGATAAACTGTATTCGTCGTTTTAAAAATGGAACCTAGTGTTTTTTTAAAAGTGGAGCGAGTTCATTTCCCGATTAGGGGATTAATCAAAATTTACTTTACTAAATTTATTGATTGACAATGATTGTAATTTTTGAAACATGACTAATAGATTTATTTAATAGATTCATTCCAAAATGTTTAATCAATATAAAATGAATAACCTAGATTATTTGTAAATGTGAAAGACTAAAAAAAATTAAAAGTGAACATTTTATTTTTTTAATTTCATCTCTAGAATTAGACCAATTTATTATTAAAAGTTGGAGTGGAGATGGACTAAACTTTTTCTATTTCACCTCCAAAGTTTTCGAAAAAATGAAATTAGAGTATAGGAAACAATCAGCTGCTCGTAGTTAAAAGTTAGTTTCAATTTCGTAGTTGTAAAAACCAATTTGGAAATGTTATTTTTTACTTTCAGTATGACGTTCCTTTCAGTCACAAAATGTAAATAGACTCATTATTTGTAAACATTTATACTTAATATTTATTTAATGAACCCGAAATATTTATTTCATAATGTTCACTTCAATTAATTTTATTTGTTTGTGCACATAAACTACAATTTACTAGGAAAACAATTTATTCATAAAATTACATCTATAATTGAAAATTTTGATGATTTAATATACTACTTTTTGTACAAGTGGACCAAAAAGAGAGGTACTAATGGTCCTTACTACTAAAATTACTTGCATAGTTCATATTGAAAATGTGTATTAAAATTAGATATTAATTCAATCACAAATTTTACGTAGCGATATTTAAAGAACTTAACGTATAGCTTATACGTTCACATACTACAATGATGTATCGTAATATTGTTGTATATTTTTTAGCTTTACATATCGACTGACTTTAAAGGCGAAGACAAAAGAAACGTAGAGATAAAACTCTCCGTCTTCCACTCAGCTGATTTTAGAGATATCGAGTATTGGCAGTGAGACGCGTTTATCTTAAACTTAATTCAAATATAAATATTGCACCGAGTGGGATAAAATACAATATGTTTTGCCGATTATCTAAATTTAGTAAAAAGTTCAAAAATTTGTTAAGTATTTATTTATAAATGTATAAAAAATATTTATAACCAATTCTACACTAAAAGTTTACTTATTCATTTTTAATAGAATTTTGCCTTTACATCTTATTAATGTTGTTTGAACTCTATATCAGGAAATAATTATTGTATTATATCGTAACCTTCGAGCATCATGTTAATGTAAAGGTCCAAACAGGGAATTGGTAGGGTGTAAATAATTCTTGACTATTATGTACATATAAGTAAGTTAAGTATTTTTTTCTTGAGAGAAAACAGAGAAACAAACAGTCAATCAAAACTTCTGAAGTAAATTTTTTCGGTCTTATAATTACAAACCTTACCACTTGTAATTACAAGTATATTTTATTATAATTCTCTATTGAGAATTACAATAAAAATACTTTGTAATAATTGACTTAGTTTATTACTGAATCACGGCAATGTATTTTTTGAACCTTCCTTAGTATAGAGTATAATAATGTTATATATTTTTTTAACATAAAACAAATATATGCTTCAGTGTTATTATTGACTGAATCAGATATTAGTTCAAATTTGTCTGTTGATAGTAAAAAGAAACAACATAATTGTTATTGAATATATAAAAAATATAAAAAAACTTTTACTCTTAAAACATATGAGTAAAGTCACGGGAAAGTGTAAACATAGGATAAAACGTGACGTGCTTAGCGGCTATCTACTTTGAACCCGTTATCACCCTCGTCATTAGTTACATCACCGACCTTGTTTGCTTGATATTCTTGCAAAATACGAAAGTAATCTCAAAGGCATAGTGATATGATATCGTCATTGTTATTATTTGAGAATTATTATTAACTGAAATATACAAATATATTATATTTGAAGGAGTTTAATGTAGTATCGCCTATCTAAAAGTAGTAGCTTAAAAAATTACTAATTACAAAAATAATAGTATATTTATCCAAACACAAATTTTACGTAGCAGTATTTAATATAGTTAAACTATACGTTCACATCCTATAATTATATGTTTATATTGTTGTATACTTATATGTAAAGCTAAAACTTTACATATCGACTGACTTTAGCAGGGTAGAAGAGAGAACCTAGTGATAAAACTCCCCAATTTCCACTTCTCAGCCATTTTAGACACATTTGCGTTGGCAGCGTCCCGACCCACCTCCCGCGTACTGTTATTAAACAGTTACACTACAATATACTCGTATAGGACAGTGTTTGGGGCAACTCCGCTACCACGTATTAGCAAGATTGCTAAGGTTTTTATCAATGGCTCATATAATATTGTAGATTGCTGGTTGACTTAAAAAAAATAAACCTACTACATCTAACATTCATTAACATCTTTAGCGTGAAATTTTTATACCTATATCTAGAATTTAAAATATTACATGAAAAAATGTAATCCTATATTATTTTCAAGAATTTGCATTGCAGCAATATCTATCTTTGCTTATCGGAAATTTGATCAGCTCATTTAAATGAAAGTCCATTTACTAGGATTTCAACTATTATTTTTATTTGCGTCAAATTATCTCCTCTCTTTGCCTGATCAAGCTTTAATTGGAAATGACAAAAAAATGAAATAATTATTATAAATTTCATTGCTCCTTTGTTAATTTCAAAATTTTACTTTTTATGGGAATTTTTAATATTGTATCATGTTTAAAAATAATATTTATGATTTTAGAATGTTATATATTTATTTATATTTTTTTTTAACTTCACGCTGTATCCCGCATACAGCAGGGTAGGCAGAGGAAACCAGAGAATCTAGTGCTAAGGCACTCCAATCTCTTTCAACAACTCCGTTCCCCACTTTCCGCCGAATTGAGGCATTGCGTGTTGACTGGCGGAACTCAACGCCGCGCTTTGCCTTTTTACCAAACCCAAGAAATGAATATATTCTTATTGAAAACTATATTCACGTCTAATAATAAAGGTATAACACATTCTGTCTATTCAGATATGATATGTTAATGTAAATTTATTTTGTTTCTACAATCGTTTTGTGTTCTCATGCACGTCTGTACTTCACAATTATTTTGTCAATTATATAATTTATTTTAAATTAAATTTACAACGATGTGTTTTTTATTAAATTTTTATTACTAACATGTAACATTATTTTGAAGAGACTAGGAATTCGAATCAGCTTAAATTATGTAGAAGTACTTGTAACATTTCAATAACCAACAAAAAAAAATAGTTTTATCAATTGCTTAGATAACTTTCTATTTAAACTTCGGCGAAACAGTATAATTGACGTAGTATTTCGTTATCTAATTATTTGTATACTATATAATAACATTGACTAAATTTAGGTATTTACAACTTCAAATATATAAGTATGAGGCCTATCGTGGCGCCTCAGGAAATGAAAATATTAAGTAATATTTAGTCTTTTCATTTCCTCGCTCTGATAACAAGGCAAAGCGCTGCGTTGAGTTCCGCCATCCAGTACGCAGTGCTTCAATTCGGCGGAAAGTGGGGAACGGAAGTGTTAAAGGAGAACGGAGTGAATTGACAATAGGTTCTCAAGTTCCCACTGCCTACCCTGCTATATGCGTGATACATTGTGGAGTTAAAAAAAACATAGATATGAGTGTAGATCTTAACTTAATCGAACAAAAGTACAATATCAACTTTATAGTAATTAATTTGCGATTTTTGAAAAAGATAATATGAAATTATTACTTTTTGTCTTAATTTTTTTTAATATTAACTGGAAAATATTAGCTAGCAATTTGAGGAATATTTTACTAAATCTCTTTCTATGTACATTAAAAACACATAAATACAGTAAATTACAGATAATATGAGACTAGCATATTTTAAGAAAACCAAAGCAATTAAACACAAGATCGCGTTTATCTCGCGTCCCTGACATAGGTTCATGTGCCGAGATTGTCAATAAGATATAGGCTATTTACGACTTCTTCGATTAAAAATTTAAATGATGAAATATTTTTTATATTATGGTAACACCTATAAAGTTAAATACCAACTTATTTTCTCATTTATAACTTTCTGTAGTGAGAAGTTTCAAAGACGTGATTAGCACAGAATAAATCGGTTAAATGTGGATCGAACACATTACGATCCCATAAAATAATATAAGTAGTTTTTATTATTAAAAGCATAATAAGTACCTACACAGTATTAATATATTTTAATTTATTAATTCGTGGCACCGACCTTATTTTGCTCACACGCTTAAAATCACTTAATAACGATCTCAATTTAACGCCTGTCGTGGCGCAGAGGCACAAGTGTGCAACTATAAAGCGACAGGTTGTGGGTTCGATTCTCACTCCAGGAAATGAAGTATTTTCATTTTCTGGGTTTGGTAACAAGGCAAAGAGCGGCGCACGCAATGCCTCAATCTGGCGGAAAGTGAGGAACGGATTTGTTGAAAGAGAACGGAGTGTCTTAACACTAGCTTCTCAGGTTCCCTCTGCCTACCCTGCTATATGCGGATACAGCGTGAGGTTAAAAATATATATATATATATATATATATACAACAGTTTCAAAACACGGTGGTGTGTGTAGTTATTGGCTTGAAACGTTATCACGTGCCTAGATTTTATTAATTCAACGTATTTCTGATGTATAATTACGCTTTCTTCACTATTAGTTTTCAGTATATTAATATTCTTAACAATTGTATGGAATTTAATTTTATATTGAAAATAAATATTAATGAAATTTCTGGGTTAAAATTAAAAAACAAACAATAATTTAATTCAAAAAAAAAATCATGTAGGAATATTAAACAATACAAAATATTGGTTAATGACATGGTGGTACAGCGACTATGATTGCGTTACTCCATGGTTGTGAATGCGATATCTACTCAAGGAAGTAATAAATTTTAAATTTATATAAATTATTTTTTTTAATATATTTATTTATGTATCACGTAATAAAAAATACAGTAACTAAAATATATAAAGAAAGTGTACAATGGATAACTTATCTCTCATGCAATTAGGGTCCACAATATATTTTTTTCTTTTTTTTTTTTTTTAACTTCACGCTGTATCCCGCATATAGCAGGGTAGGCAGAGGGAACCAAAGAACCTAGTGTTAAGACACTCCATTCTTTTTCAACAGTTCAGTTCCCCACTTTCCGCCGAATTGAGGCATTGCGTGTTGAATGGCGGTACTCAACGCCGCGCTTTGCCATATATTTGCAATATATTATAATAATTACTATAAAATATTGTTATAAATATACTTAACATTTTTAAATATAGGCGTACATATATGGTCATCTAATATAAACATATTCTATATGTAAAAAGATACGATAGGTATATCTAGAAAGTAATAAAGAAAAGTGAAAGGATAACTTAAAGTAATATTAATAAGCCTGACTTTGAAGGTGTTTAGTGAGAGATTGCCGACTAGTACAGTTGGTATAAAAAGAAAAAATGTGGCGTTGAATATATGTGAATATTTAACAAGCAATGGTTCTGAAAATCTGCGAGAAAGGGAGATTGAAGTGTCTTTACATTAGGTTCTGCCGACCCAACTTTTTGTGGGCATAGCATTTAAAAAAACGCACTCTACGTCAAAAGCATATCAAGCTATAAGCCATAAAAATTTAAAAACAAATGAATTGAAACACAAACTCATGTAAAACGCTGTCAAGATTATAGTGCTGTGTACAATTGTAATAAATATGCCGCAATACGCATACGAACAAAAAACAAAGGAGAACTAATCAAGTGCTGCTTTGTTCGGCGAGTGGTGTCGATTTGATGAAATATCGCCTGCCAAGAAAAAGGGATCTGTTAAGTGCGAATTGTGTGTTATAAATGTGGGTTCTATATGATATTATAACGCGTTATAATTATCTTATATAAAAAAATATTGCTTTTTATAATATGAAAGTTTAAAAGCTTTATACATATATATTATACTTATAATTTTTTGGTGCCTCTTTTCATTTTGTAGATAACGCAACAAAAATATTTAGTTTTTTTTTCTTTATAATTTGTATGTTTTTCTATTTATCAAATGGATACCTTGCTTGACATCATAGTTCATGACATATAGATGGATTAGCTGTAGTGGAATAATATTGCCAATTACACAATTTGGGTTTCATTTTTTACCGTACATACTTCTCTGCGGCTCTATGAACACACACGTGTGTGTGTGTTCATAGGGCTTAGATCACACACAGACACGCACACACACATACACACGCATACACACATACACACGCATACACAAACACACACACATACACTCTGATGAACTTGTTTAATTTAAAAAATGGTGAAAGTGTTGTAAAAAACCTCTATTATATTACATCTTTCCAAAACTTAAGGTTAAAACAAAAGTTCAATATAAATTATTTCTTAGTTCTTTACAAGCAAAATGTTTTAATATTAAATTTTTCAAATTGTTACATTTAATCTGTTTAAACATTCCAGCGGGAGCGTCACGGCTTTGCTCTCTTTAAAACTTTTATCTAAATCCAAAAGCTTATAATATTTATTACATAGTTTTAATTTCATTCAAATAACTTTATGTGAGAAATTTTAGTCTATCTGAAACATTGAAAGTAAATAAATAAGTAAGATATGTCTTTTACGTTGGCGAAATTATAATTAAATGTCTTAATGTGTTTTTGTACTTGTAGCGAAACTTCTATATTAGAAATGAATATTCATAATATAAAACCAATCGCTCTTTTGATATTTATTTCTTTTATCTATAAAGCAAATTCTTTACCTAACGAATTTTGCTTATAAACGCAATTTTTGGACCAATAGTAAATGATACATGTGAAGTTTTCAAATGAAGTAATGCGAATAGTAAAGATTTAATCTTTTAGGCAATACCTCTAAAACACTTTGTGTATTTGATAGATCATCGATAAACTAAAATAAATAGCAATGGATGAACATTGAAAAGCTATATTGAAAGGGACAATTTGGAGTATTCATTTAGTCAGCTTTGACAATCTCTGCATAGGTACATCATAATAAAAACACTTTTTATTATTTATTTGCCCTAAGTAAATTCTTTGGATCATTTTAATTGATTAGGTTTCAATAAACTGGCAATGTTAAGAACTATATGTATTCAAATAAAAAAAGCCGC
Organism: Philaethria dido; assembly: GCA_033558755.1. NCBI lineage: Eukaryota > Metazoa > Arthropoda > Insecta > Lepidoptera > Nymphalidae > Philaethria > Philaethria dido. Next base: position 5,507,409 of record JAKGSA010000005.1, on the reverse strand, counting down.
TTCCCGTTCTTTTCCTCAAAGCAAGATAGTAAGAGAGAATTTAGTTTCATTCGGTGGAAAGTGGGGAACGGAGTGTCTTAACACTAGGTTATCAGGATCCCCTCTGCCTAACCTGCTATATGTGGGATACAGTGTGAAGCGAAAAAAAATCTAGTTTCGAGACACTACGTCTATCTAACTAAATCTAAGATTTTCCCCGAGAATTGAAACCATAGTAGAGTCGGATACTTCCCGACGGAACAACAGTAACATCAATTGTGTTATTCATTATAAAAACTTAAAGAGTTGTATTTATAGTTATAATTATAAAACTAATGCAAAAACTTAAATTATTCGTTTCGTGGTATTTAAGACATCTTAGACGTTTGTCAGACGGTAGATTTCAATGTCATCCATGATTAATGATTTCTTATTTTCTTTCTTTCTTTCTGAATGATTTCTTATTTTCTTTCTTATTTTAGCGATATCTTATTTTTCCACCAATTGTGTCTTAAACTTACTGAACGTAGTAAATATCAGTTAATATTTTCCGATAATGCACATAATCGGTTTAAATTAATGTTGAAGTTTCTCCCTCGATGAAAACAAATAAAATATTGAACAATGATGTCCAGTTAAACATCTTTCCTTAAACATAAATGACTGCATTAATTAAAAATAAAAATAAATTTTCGATAAAAGCAAATGAATATTTTATAAAATATGAGAAAACAGCAGATGCTAAAATATTTTTATTGTTGAGTATAAAAATATTTGTTGAGTTTTCTTATATTATCCTACGTGTAATGTCACACAAAGAGAACATAACGTTAAGACACTCCGTTACTACTGATATTTAAGTCCCAGGCGCAGTGTTTGACTGTAAACTAGATTGGTTGTGAGTACGATTCGACGATACGACGTAGTTCATTTTTCGTTGATATATAAGAACCAAGTGATGGGCATTTTCCATAGCTAGTACGTTATAGCTATTTTTTTAACTTCACACTGTATTCCGCATATAGCAGGGTAGGCAGAGGGAACCTGAGAACCTAGAGTTAAGACACTCCGTTCTCTTACAACGATTCTGTTCCCCACTTTCCGCTGAATTGAGGCATTGCATGCTGATTGGCGGAACTCAACGCCGCACTTTGCCTTGTTATAGCTATTACTATCTATTATTTAAGATTTGAAAAATCTGATGAAGAACTATAGTAGACGTTATAAAAATAAATATATGACGTATTCGCAAAAAGTCAGTTTAGTGGGTAGTATATTATTTCATTTCTTTTTTTTAACTTCACGCTTTCCGTCACATAGGGAACCTGAGAACCGACGTGATAAGACACATTTTCCTATCTCCGATTTCTCGTTCCCCATTTTCCGCCGAAATTTAGGCATTGCATGCTTAGTGGAAGAAGTCAACGCCGTGCTTTGCTTTGTCATGTTATTATGGGTTCGCACCCCAAATGCCATTTCGAGCAAATGATTATCTCTGTTGAAGTTCTGAAGGTGTTTTTACTCGTCCGCTCCGCCTGAAAAGTGTAAAAAATACAATTTAATCATCTGATGTGGAACTAAAAGATCAATATGAACATTATGTACATGATGATGGCGTTCTAGCAATAATGTTCAGTGTGATAAACGTTTTCTTATCTCATCATATACGAATATAAAAACAAACTGGAAGTAGGTAATTCTATGTGGTAAAGGCGGTATAATTTTTGGATCAAAGTGCAAAGGTCATAAAGTTCACGCAAACTAGTAAATTATACATTTTATTTGACAAACTTGGAATGACAAATGTCAAATAACTATGACAGTATTGTTTGACATTATACATATCAAAGAGATTTCTTCTTTTGTAATTATCGTTTTGTTCTCTCTTAGCTTCAAGCTGTATCCCGCAAGTAGGAGGGTAGGCAGAGGGAACCAGAGAAGCTAATGTTTAGCCATTCTGTTCTCTTTTAACATTTCCGTTTCCTACTTTCCTCTAAAAGTTGGGTTGTAACCACGACAGGTCGTGGGTTCGATTCCCACTTCATTAAATGAAAATATTAGATAATATTTAGTATTTTGATATCCTAGTTCTGGTAACAAGGCAAAGCGCTGCGTTAAGCTCCGCCACTCAGCACACAATGCCTCAATTCGGTAGAATCATCTTTTTAATGTATTATAATACACTTACATGGTTACGCTTAGTATATATTTTAACCTTAATACGGTTTTCGGGTCATTTCTGACCCATTTCGAGACTAAAACGTGATTATCTCTATAAATATTTTTTTAAGACAGATGATACTTCTTGACTTTTATCAAAATTGTTAGTTTAATACGAATATTTGACTATTTTATAAAAATATACATTTTTTTTCGAATTATATGTCTTTTTACTCTTACGGTCTTCGGGTCAAATATGACACAGACATTCAATTTTAATTTAAACATACGTAGAACGCTTGTTATTTGCTTACTTTTAGTGTCCAGTTACCCCTTATTTTGTGTATAATGATTGCATTGTACTATCAAAAGCGGCAATATAGTTTTACAATAAACATTTATTGAATTATAAAGAATAAGAAGTTCTTGTTTCACTATCGAGTCATTATTTTAGTTTATATTAGTATTTGGTGGGTGACAGCGAAATTGAAAACTTTTTGTACGAGGTGTTGAAAGAAGAACTTGCGTGAATCCCATTTCGTAATTAAATATGATGCCAAGACGGCAATTATTCATGTTGAAATGTTAATTTTCGAATTTTACAAATAATATAATTGTTCGTACTTATTGGTTTGTTCTTGTTAGCTGGTATGTTTCAATAAAATAATGAAAGTACGAAAACTTTATGAAGATCCAAAAAGGACAGTCCACTGTTTGCAGAGATCATGTTACTGAAGACATTCCAAGAATTATCAAGAGTTTTATGGCTTGATATTAGATAATTCAAAGCAAACGGCGATTGTTAGATGCATCGATTCGCGGAGTATGGAAAAATGAGTGTATATATTACCAAAGCTTTTTTTTATGGAAAGAACAAGGCAAACGAGCGTTCGGGTCACCTGATGGTAAGTGATCACCGCCGCCCCGTGTAACACCAGAGGAATTACAGGTGCGTTGCCGGTCTTTGAGGTGGGAGTAGGCGCGCTTTTTGAAGGTGCCCATGTGTCGTGGATGGTATTGAAGTTTGTGGCTGTGCGATTTGAAAATCCTGCGACAGGAATCAGATCAAATAATTCCCCAGAACACTCCCCTTTCGTATTCGTTTCTTTCCATAATCCTTCCGAAAATGTGACAGTACATGAGTGTTAGTAGTTTAGTAGCGAATCAGAGTTAGCGTAGTAGGTAAGTAAAAATAGGTAAGTAAGGTAAAAATAGTTTATCGAGGCAAAGTTTGCTGTAAACTTTTTTCAATCGATATTGCAAAGAGATTAATATTTTGCATAATGCGGTAAACAATCGTTAATCTCAATCTGGTCTATGAACACTACAGAAAAAGAAATAACAAAGAGATCAAAGTCAATCACATCAAAAATTGATAATAAAGCAGGATAAGTTTACCTTAAATGCAAAAAAAATGTGTTTGTATTCTCTATGTAATACCTGATTATATTATTATTTTATTATTTATTTATTATTGTATTGGATATTATGGTTATTTAGTTATGATACAATGAAATAGCACCTCGCATAACAAATAAAAGTGGAAAGCGTTCGAAATTTAATTAATTCTAATAAAATTTCCGTTAATTAATTTACTGTTAATTAACTGTTGCTTTTATTAACTACATCTAAATATATTATATACGAATTCAAAAAATATTTAATATACTATTATTTATCACATAAATCCATACAATATAGTACTGGGTCAAAATACATCCGAAGACCGTTTACGTTGGTAAATTTGAAGACCGTATGAAGGTTATGTATTACTTTTAGCGTTTAATACAAAAAATATTAAAATTTAAATTGATGGTAACCCTATGAATATCGTATAGGCCACTTTAAGGCACGCGGGCGACTCAAATGACGCTGACTGCAACGTGATCGCTGTAACAAATGTAAGGTATTGCGTTTTAGAGTGTGCCATTTCATACATTTTTGCTATCTTGCTTTTTGTTCTTGTCATATGTGGAATACTTTTTTGTTTTAAATTTTAAGCTATTTTTGATTCGTTGTTTTTTTTTGTATGAGATTAATGTTAAAAAGAGGATTTGAACAGCTTTTAAAAGCAGGTACGTTTTTCTGAAAGCTTTTAAATGAATAAAATGTTCATCAAATTATAATTGCTGTTCAATAATAAAAATACTAAAATACAAAAACAATTTAAGCATCTGAAATATGGAGTAAAAATATTACATATTATTTTCTTTTATGTTGCCAAATTTGTACATTTTGCTGTATCTCTTAAACGTAAAGAAAAAAAATAGTTCTATCACTGTGTAAGAAAAGTATTTATATTTATGTAATAAGTTGAATGTTGTTTTGTATAAAAAAAATGTTTTTAAATAACTTGTTTAGGAAAGTCAGACACTTAGTTTTAAGAGTTATTTAAGAAAATAATAGCCTTAAGAAAGAAACCAATCTAAGACATCTTCAAAGGAAAAAATAATTGTATTTTTTTTTAAATTATATAAGTTCATTTTTATTTACGTCCGACAAAAAGCGTCTTTCGTCTTATGTCGACTCTATCCATTGGTGTACCAAAGGTAAAATGTCCTTAAAGAACAAGGTCCACCTTTATACAACGTGTAACAAATCTACTTTCACCTATGCCAGTGTTGTGTTTGCACAAACTGATCTTCATCGACTCCAAGTCCTACACGAAGTTTGAATCTATCAAATAGCATTGTCCCAAACTTTCTAGATTCTTCGAAAGTACTGCTATACATCCGAATAAGCTGGTGGTAAACGCTTGCAACTATGATATCAGATTTCGTCCCTTGGGGCCTGTCGGGATCCGACACGTTCCATCGGAAAATGCTCAGCACACAAATGTCCAGCACACTCGCAGACGCACACGATACACACACCGTTCCCGCCGATGGAGACGGGGTACCAACATTTCTACGGCCCGTTCACGCCTCGGCGCGAGAGAGTCTGGCCATTATTAACCAACAGGACATCCAACGCCCTACCCAGTAGGCATAGCACGGAGCAAGCGAAGGAAAGTCCTCCAGGATACTGTAGTTCTTGTTTGATGGTCTCCTCCCAAGTAGTCCAAGACAAGGTTAGATCTCTTACAGCTCGGCCTCTTCCAAAACGGTGACGCTGTCTAGGCCATTAGGGCCAACAACATCCTACATATTCGAAAAATAAAAACATTTTTATAGTTACTGGAAATTATTTAATTTTATTACTAAATGAAATGCTATAAAAAGTAAAATTATTACGAACAACTCAAAAATTGCTCGTCACATCTTAATGAAATTTAAATGAGACCAAATCAGAAGCACTAAGCATAATATAAAAAAGAATCATTATAATTGGTTCCTCCAGTAAAAAGTTATGCAGGTAGCACACACAAAAAACACAGTTACTGTCATCGACATCAAATTTACATCTAAGCAATAGATTGCAATTTTTGTATTAGTAGCTTGTAATAATAAATGACAAAATCCACATTATTTAAAAATATTTCCTGCGCTATAAAAAAAATACTCACGTATACAGTATTTTTTCAAGTTTTGATTTTTAGATTTTTTTTTTTGCTTATTATTTTTTTGTTTTGAAATTATTATATCCATACATATTCAATTTAGACAAATATCTTAGTATTGTGTATAAATTTATCTTAAGCGTGTTGTTCTTAATCTAGAGATAATAGACTGAATATATGAGAATGATTAATTTTAATAGTATTTTCATCTTCCTCCTCTGGTAAGACAAAGCGCGACGTTGAGTTCCGCCATTGAACACGCAGTTTGGGCGGAAAGCAGAAAACAAAATTTCTTGACACTAGGTTCTCTCTGCTTTCTTTGCGGGAGAAAACATGAAACTGATGTGATGAATATAAAATTTATGATGTTATTTAAAATTATAATTATTGCGTATCAAAATATGCTTTACTATACTTTAATATCAGTTAAATATACACAAACAAAATAGCCGTCGCGCACGTTGATTCCCAGAATTATTGTAAAAGCCACATGTTAACTGGACATTTTATATCATATTGTTTCTTCACTTGCAGTTTATATAACCGAAATCAATAAATGAAAATGATTTCGTTTCTATATTTTATAATGGTCACCATATAAGTAATCTGAGTTGTTTTAACAAACTAAATACTTTATATTATATATTGAAGTTTTGTTTGTTGAATTGAGTTACTAATAACATACTAATACTACACAATAACTGACTAAATCATGACTTTAAGACGATAACGCACTCGTAAAAGTCAGTAATTTCGTGGAATAAAGCCATTTACATATATTCCTATTCATTCTCTTACATCTATTCACAACGAAAGTAATTTGTAGTTTGGCATCTAATATGCCCTTGAATTTTCAGCGAGCACTGACCCAAAAACATGAATTCAAATTCAGCTAAAACGCATGCATGTCTTCAAAAATGTCGCAATTCTTGACCCCGATAGTATGGAACAGGGCCAGTCAAGTAGTGGCTCGCCCATTTCAGCACAATACAAACAAAAATAATCAATTTTTTATATTAATTATGAATATTAATTTTTTTTTATTTACTTTTACCAACATGTTTATACCGCTCGCAAATAAATTGTATTATTAATTCGATCTTTTTAATAGTATCAAATGCTATGTTGTGTGTGTGTGTATGAGATTCTATAGCATAATATACAAGTGCATATTATGTACAAAAAACATTGAAATATATAGTTGCAGCCATTTTCAATATAACTTATAATAACTTTTTTGAAGTTTTAAAGTGTTAATCATACACTTAGGTGCCGAAAAACATATTTAGAAGATGTATAAAAAATACGAACACGGGACTCGAACCCGCGCCTCTTGGAAACCGTCCAACCGCTCTGACCGCTATGCAGCAATGCGTTGAACGCAAGAGGCGCGGGTTCAAGTCTCGCGGATTAAAAATTTTTGCACAGTTTCTAAACATGTTATTATAATTTATACTTATTTTTAAAATTTTAAACTCGTTCATCGTCCTGTAGGGACAATATTTTGGCAGCCCCTTAAACATAATATATAGTATTGACTAAAATGTGCAAATATGAAATAATATGACGACAAAAAAATGTAATGGTATCATCATATCATAGCACTTACGCAGCTTAGCAAAACACAATATTATGTTACTCGTAAAGACGCACCGCATTGTTTTAAAAAATATTTAAAAAATAAATAAAATTAGCAACAACGCATGACACGTTCACACATAATCTTTTATAATCATGTTATAAATATTGATTTTATTTTAACTTCACGCTATATCCCGCATGTAGCAGGGTAGACAGAGGGAACCTGAGAACCTAGTGTTAAGCCACTCCGTTCCCCACTTTCCGCCGAATTGAGGCATTACGTGCTGAGTGGCGGAACTCAACGTCGCGCTTTGCCTTGTTACCAAACCCAGGAAATGAAAAAATCCATTTCCTGGAGTGGGAATCGAACCCACAATCTGTCGCGTTTACTGTCGCACTCTTGTGCCTCTGCACCACGACAGGCGTTAAATATTGATGAATATTTCTTAAATTGACATAAAATTTTGTTGTAGCATATGTAGCGGACTAGAGAAAACAAGAGCATGTTTATTTTAGCATTACTTATAAATAAAGGAAAATTTTAAATGTGAACTCCAATACATTAAGTAACATTTACCCACGGCTTCGCTCTTGTTGACATCCTTAAGTGACTATCAATAATAATTTATATAAATTAAATAATAAAATTCAAATTAGATAAAAAACTGAAAACATGGTTTTTGGCGTGGAATTGTATCCAAAGTCGTCGTTGTCATATATACTGGCATCAGACATTCTTTGATTTTTTTTGTATCAATATTGTTATCCTATTTCCTTGACTACTTTCGTAAAATATATACGTAATGGCGTCTTTGATAATACCTAACGATATTCATATTTCTTTATGTACGTTTTACAAAGCCTATTTCTATTGTATTGTAGAAGCTTAATATACAAGTTATTAATTTTCGTGTACTTACCTCTAAATGCACCTTATTTTGTTAATCTCTTGTCACCAATCTGACATCGTTCTTTTTTGCTTTATTTAAGCACAAAATATGTCAGTGCACGCTAAGTGGTCTAACTATATGCCTGAGTCGAATTCGAACATATACTCAATCCGATTGCGGCGCGTCACGCCACTTTTCGATTAATAATGATTATAATGCCATATCTAAACAAATATTCCTTATTGCCATCAAAACCTTAGTGTACTTTAAACTCGATGCAATTCGATGTTCATAATGAAATATTAATTGCCATAAACTTAAAATCTAGTAATCTATGTAAAAGTACGGTAAGGACGATTAAAAAACGTAACAAAGTGCGCGTATAATACCTCCATTGTTAAGTTGGAGACCGAATTAGCCGATAAGTAATCTTAAACCACTTATTTCGCAAGTGAATACGGTTCGCATTCGTGTGAGAAAAGGACCCACGTAGGTATGTAAAAATGTACTGTAGGGCCACCCACGCACTGAGCATAATGAATATTTGTTCCACAAACACGTCACGAACACGTGCATGGATGTCGAGTGATTTTAGGAAACCTACCTGTTTATTGGTCAGTCACCGCGCACACTTGTGTCAAAGGAAATATTAGAGAATACATCTATCAATTAGGGCAGCGTCGCATCGCATACATAGAACCTAATGAGTAATTTAATCAATCCTTAATAATTAAGTATTCCTCTTCTCCGCTTGCCGCTCATTTTAGTGACATGTATGCGTTGGGTGCTGGAACTCAACGCTGCATTTTTTTGGCTTGACCGAAAGATCTTTTAAGGGACTGTGCTCATACAACCATCGCGCGTACCGTAAAATTCTTTTCAACTGCGTCACGGAGGCATATTGAATAATTTCGAATGGTATAGGATTCAATCATAAGCTGGTATTATTTTAAAATAAAATATTTAATTTTGTAAATTTTATTGATACACTCTACCCAAATAAAAAAATGTTTTTCAGTCAAATAAGACAAATTTCCTGCAGCTGTCACACTCGTAACACAATTTTTAAATCTAATCCGACATTGATTTATAAATACTTAAATCATATAATAAAAAGCGTTTTTTTATAAATATTCTGTTTCTTATAAATTGTCTATTTGTTTGCCCTCATTTTCTCCGGACTCGGTACTTATAAACTTCCACTTGTGTCTATTCCTTATCTTTGAAAATATTTAAAAACGCTCAATCATCATATCGTGTGCTTTATATTTCATATATTTTAGTTTAAATTGACAAACAAGACCTGTACATAGAGCCATGGAATTTTTAGTAGGAGAAGCTAAAATTTGAACACCATCAAGTTTATATTTAATATTTTTCAATTTCACACTGCCATATGGCAGCGTAAAAAAAATTGGTAAGTACTAAGACACTCCACTACCCATTAACGGACAATTTCGTGATTTTGTTTGTTGAGTGTTAAAATCCTTAACCACATCACACCTTACTGACCGTACTTATACCTTGGCTGGATAAATGCAGAGAATAAAAATATTTTTACAGTAATGAGGTTTTTAAAATAGGATGTGTCTTGAGGCCATCAGGTTAGGCAATACTCAACTAGAAATTTCTTAATAAACAGAAGATGGGGATAGTAATATTTATTATCCTTTCTTTACATACTCCGAATACCGTAAGATTTTATGGGATAAATGTGTGAAACATTTACCCCATAAAATCTTATTGTATTCACATTATAATTCTTACAATGATTCAGCGGTATAATATTTATTATTTAAAAACAACTTTAACAATATAAATAAAAAGTAAAATATATTTTACTAAATAAAATAATTAGCTTTACAATCTTATATAAATTGAACCTTTGAGAAGCTAGAAATGTTCAGTCTTATATTTTATCAGTAAAAAGAGTTTTAATTCGACACTGAAATAATTCCATTTGTACTAATTAAAAAACTCTAGTAAGTGAAATACAATAGTAGGTAAATTAGTTGTGACGTGATCATCGTACTTATTAAGTATGCAACAAACAATACTTGAAATTGCTTAGTGAATGTAATCAAAATCTAAATCAAATAATTTTATTCTAAGTAAGAAATTTTTGAACGTCAAATAATTTACCACCAGTTCACTAAATTTAATGCCTCAGACCTGAGAAGAACCGGCGCAAGAAACTCAGAGGGACTACTTTTTTTTTTCCTCAGTCAATACTTTACAATTATTTATTAGTGATACCTTTGAAATATACCATATTTTGTGCTAGTGCACAAAATATAGGCAACTGTATATGGTATTGCAATTAAATATATTTACATAATATAAAACAATACTTTGTTTGCTTCCGGTGTACGCGATGTATCTTTCAAACTATATATGTATATATGTATAACTATATATGTTTAATGCGGTTTTCAAATTTTTTTATAGAATAATAAGTAAAAAAAAATTACATGAATATTATAGTAGAATAAAAACGAGGACTTCAAGGATTTCTTCTTATGTTAATATTTGATTAAAAAAGTCCGCGATGGCATAGGTCTATCATCTAAGCATAATCCACAGTCCCTTTTTTATATTTTACATAATATGAAATATTAATAAGTTATTTACGATACGTTCATTTCAGAAGTAATGCTGTATTGTTGAAATACAGTATAACTTGTTAACCAATGAAATACATTATATATATAATATTTAATAATTATTAATATTATTCTTTATAACATGTCGTAAAAACGAATATCTAACAATATATTACAGGTTTAAAGTAAGATGGTAGAGCGGCCGTCGCGTCGGGTCATATGGCAGCGAGAACCTAAAAAGAATACTCTGCCTATTCTATAGTCACTAATAAATTTTAGCAGCCTAGTCATTTTAACATCAAAAAGTAGAAATATTCGGAATAGAACTTAGTTTAGTTTTAATTTCTTCACGACAACTTCATTAAACGGATCCTGGTCTAGACTATATTAATTTGGACTGTATCGTTTGCTAATAGGATTCAGAAATTAAAAGCCCAGTGGTTAACGCTATTTGAACTTCCCTTATCAATTGAAACATTATTTTTATAATTCGATAAAATTATAAATTTGAGCTTTTTATTATTTTATATTTGATCTTTTTTATACTTGGTGTCATTTTCGACAAAAAATGAAATTATATAAATTTTGAGTAAACTGTCTTGGTGGCATTAACGTCTCAATTTAAAAAATCTATTTTGGATATAAAATGTTTGATAGCTATATCAGCAAAGAAACTGAAATTCAAATTTTTCTATTGATACGTGATAATATGAAGTTTTTATTATAATGTGAAATGAAATTCTCGAATTCCCGATACAAGATTGTGGGCTCAGTCGACAATTAATTACAGTGCTATTTTCGTGTAATCCCAACAGCGGTCCGCTGTCGCTTCATCACTATGTACGATGGACTTTTTCATACTTATATATTTATATTCTATCTAATAAATAGTAATTTTGTGTCAGAATTTAGAACAAACAATAACTCCCGAAGCATTGAACATGTATTAAATACTCGTTGATGCCCGCAATTCCATTTACGTGTAGTTTATGACCCTTGTCGTACTTGTTTTACCACCCGATGACTTTGAACATTGAACCCGATGACATTCAAAACTAGATTCTATTTCTCTGTTTTCAGCGTTCGATCTGAATTGGGAGTTGAGAGTGAGCTAAGCGTCGCACTTTAACTTACGGGAGGAGGAAAATGAAAGTAATTTAAAAATAATAATTTTACAAAGTGGGGATTGAACTTTGACCATTACTCTTACAGTCAGACACTCACTGCACCAACGTGGCCAAAACTCATCTAGTAGTACAAAGTACGTGCGCATACTATCAGACAAACAGACAGACAGAAAGTCAAATTTCTATCAACTTTATCACTATAGTGAAAATATAAACATTCTTACAAATCGATTTAAATGTAATACGATGGCGTAAAATTGAAAATATTCCTACTCTAATAGCTGCGTCTATTAGATATACTAAATAAAACAGACCAATATCGAAAACAAATTTACTACATTATTATTACATTACTTACACTTTTTAATATAGTTAAGTTAATATATATACCCACTTAGTATATAAAGAATGATGATTTCACTGTATTCTTGTAAATATCGCGCGAAATTCAAAATTTTCCTTATCCATTTTTTATAGTCAATGGTAATAAAACTTTATTACGACGAACTTTGTTCTCGACTTATGAATTGTAAATTGTTATTCACAGGAAATTTAGATAGTGTTAAAGAGTTTTGAAAGACATGCAACGCAGACCATTTACATAAAAAAAATATATAACAAATATTATTTTCAGTTTTTTAATCCTAGTACGTAATAAAATATAGCAATACTCCGAAATAATAGTAAGTAATGGGTGCCTATTTGAAAATTTAATATAGACAAATGCAAAACGTAACTCGTACGCTCCATTAGAACTGCACCAGCGAGACTAAGGAACGGAATACTTTTTTGAATTAACGCAAGTTAAATTTTCTCTATTTCAACGTTTTCTGCGGACTGGTGCTATGATGCTGACGCGATTCGTATAGTTTTTGATAGTCTTGTGTTTTCAAGCTATTTCGAAAACTTGACCAAAAAAAATAATATGATGCTTAAAAAAATCTGGCAAAATATGGCAAATTGTCATACGTTTCATGCTCTACCAATTGTCTGCGACAAGTACATTACAATACATTTTTAAATAACAACTTTGCTTCGCTCTGCTTGTAATAAAACCGTGTAAACTATTTTCAATATCAATAATATTAGCACCTACTAGCCGTTCATGAGGGACTACAACGACCAAAGGATGACGCTAGATCTATTATTATTATTAGTATAAAAGACGAAATAATTACCGCCTGCTTTAGGGTTGATGTACTTTAACTTTTTCCTTCTTTTATATAATAATAAAAATATTAAAAAAAAAATATAAAATTATTACGTCCTAATGAAGTAAAATTGTATATATAATTTTCTACATTTATTACATTTGAATGTATTGTTGATATACTCGTACTTGCAATTTTTGGTAAAAATATATTTTATTTATTTCAGTTATATATTTTGGGTATATTAAAAAATCATTCTTTAATTATATACTGATAATTAAAAACAAATTAAAGAATTACTAAAATTAACCTGAATAGAGAAGTAAAATTATAAATATTCTTGATATATCTTTATATAGATGAGATATATTGCTTGCCGGTTTCTTCAATTCAAATTTCGGAAGAATTTTTTGGACTCGGTGCAGCGAATAAATATCACGCTTCTTCTCTCTCTTTTGTGAGAAGTTTTTATATTTTATCCCTCTCTCACTAATAGCCGCCTGACAAGCATGTATCAACGGTTAATAGGTGCGTACGCGCAGCTGTTACAAACAAATCAGATCCGATATAGTCGACTGTGTCAAAAAGCTAACGTTTCAGACTATGGGACAAGCTTTGGGATATACAGTAAAGACATGGTTTTAATGCTATATATGATATTTTCGTAAATATATTCATATATAATAAATTTACTAGGTATATATTTGTTAAAGTTGTAAACGGCAAGAAAATATTTATTGAAATAGGATAAAAGCTCAAAGTTTTTTTGTAGAGTCCGCGGTACTTTAATGAAATGTAATGAAGTTTACCTGCTTTGTCATAAAACAACATCTTGATAACGCATGATTAGAATAGAAATCATTGTCTTTGGCATTATTTCGAAAATGATGTAAAGAAAATAATGTGTATAGTACATATTACGCCGGTTATCAATAGTCTGTGAGATATATGTGTAGCTTAAAACATGTGACCAATCCAGTCCAGTTCAGCTTTCATTTAATATTAATCACTGTAGTTTCGATTGGGTGATGTTAGCTTTACTGTAAAGTAAGACGTACTCATTACTTCATAAATCGCTAGTCTTTTCAGTCTTAGACGCGACATTACAAGCACATTACGCGGAGGGTCGACTGTCGTTCATTCAAGATTGGAGAAAGCATCCCACGTATTCAAAAATAGATATTGTACGATATTTATTGGCTATGTTTAAGATTCGATTTAATATTAAAATACAAAAATATTACTCTCGTGTTTCATGACTCCCAATTGGTCCGTTAACATGTTATTTTTAGATTAAATGTGGTATTTAGCAGTTAAACATTATTGTTTTGGATACATTTTTAAAATGTCTTTTAGAGGGTCCAAAATCGAACAATATGTGCTCCTCTAAGTAACTTATATAACTAATGGTAATCCACATCAATCTGTAGTTTTCTTTTATTAATAGGAAGGTAGTCCTAATTCGATAACGTAACACAACGCAGCAATTTTCAAAGAAAGCCGTATCGTTACCACGATATTTAATGAATATGAGGACGCCTGATTGAGTCCAATTTGAGACAACCCAACAGTGGCAATATGACGTCACAGTATACCACTTTCGATTTGAAATGATCGATCGCATACGTAGCAGCAGACTTTCCCGCAGCATCATACACATAGTATAAAGTGTATTTATGTCGCGCATAAATCACCTGAGCAAAATATTTATTCTTTATATGATATGACATTCTTAAAATTTCACTTAACAATCTAATTATATCTGTGTATCTCCTTATTTTAGAAAAATAATTAAAAAATAAATATGACACAAAATTACAATTTACATATAGATATAACGCCTGTCGTGGCGCAGAGGCACAAGCGTGCGACTGTAAACGTGACAGGTTGTGGGTTCGATTCCCACTCCAGGAAATGTAAAATTTAGTATTTTCATTTTTTGGGTTTGTTAACAAGGTAAAGCGCGGCGTTGAGTTCCGCCACTCAACACGCAATGCCCCAATTCGGCGGCAAGTGGGGAACGGAATTTTTGAAATAGAATGGAGTGTCTTAACACTAGGTTCTCTGGTTCCCTCTGCCTACCCTGCTATATGCGGGTTACAGCGTGAAGTTAAAAAAAAAGAAACAAAAAAAGAAATATATATGTATTAGATTATTTATGGTGCTGATATCAATTAATATATTATTAGCAAATATGTTCCTCTCTAAGTAACCAGAAAAAAAACAATAACAATACTTATTTACATTTTTTTTGGCTAAAGGTAAATTGCAAAATGAATACAATTAAATTTATATCATTACGGCTTGTGTTTGTAATTAACATCAGTTATAATATTCAAAATTGGAGCTATAACAACTAAAAATCAAGCTTTTATAGAAGCTCAAACTAAAAAAAAAAAATTCTTAGTATACGAATAAAATAATTGATAAAAATTAATATTACTGTTAAAACCAAATAAGATTTATTTGACGCCGAAAGTATTTTTTACTTCAAAAGATATATTGACAGACGTTTTGTATCAACAGGAGCTGCTTATCCACGCCGTGTCTACGAACGAACTGTTGAAGCCCAAAGACGAACCGCCGTTCACTCTGACTTCGTCTCTTTGTCCTGTTTCATTGCAGCATCCAGGTTAGTCGATCATAAGCTCTCTTTAATTTTGGGTAGAAATTATTGTCACAAAGTTATTCGTAGCCGCCACCTTATATTTGTTATTTTACTTTAAGTGATATTCTATGATAATACGACATCGCTTCGAACTCAATGCTTGTTTTAGATTTCTATTAAGTTGTTGAGTTTAACACTTGCATATAGGATCTTTAAAAAGTATTCAACTGATATTAAATCGTTACGGTGGTAAAGTATAGTATAATTTTTATCACCTGAGCCAAACGCTTGTAATTTTTTTTATCTTTTTTTTTAGATTCACGCTGTATCCCGTATATAACAGGATAGGCAGAGGGAACCTGAGAACCTAGTGTTAAGACACTCCGTTCCCCACTTACCGCCGAATTGAGGCATTGCGTGCTGAGTGGCGGAACTCAAGGTCGCGCTTTGCCTTGTGACCAAACCCAGGAAATTAAAATGCTTAATCTTTTACATTTCCTGGAATGGGAATCGAATCCACAACCTGCCGCATTTACAGTTGCACGCTTGTGCCTCTGAGCTACGACAGGCGCATAAATAATAAATAATGATAATAAAACATATATCCCAATATAAACGTAATATGCACAGAATTTTAAATTAAGATTTCTCCCTAATTGTAATAAATTGAAAAGCAAAGGGCAAATACACCACTTGTATCTAAAGTAGAAACACAAGGACCTGCCCGCTGCAGGCAAAAAGTAACTAACGGAGCATTATCACGTTACCATTCGAGGGAGTCTAATTATGTCTCACTAGCGATCGCCCGCGGCTGTTCACGTATATTTCCTAGAGATTTTGTATTATTCTTCGTTAGTTAAAAGCTACTTATGCAGAACTCCTGTTGGGATGATATCTTTTACACTGATTTGTATACATAGGTATTGGATAGCAATTAATATTATCTCGGGACTTTTTTTTCTATCGCCTTCACAAGTCTATTTTATATATAATGCGTTTAATATATATATATATATATACGAGGTGTGTTCAAAAAGTAAGGTGACTTTGTATTTTTAA
>JAKGSA010000005.1:5478746-5490349 GCA_033558755.1 Philaethria dido | reverse complement strand
TGTAAATTACTAATAATTATAACAGAAAAATAAATGTTTCAGGATTATATTATTTATATTATATTTATAGATTACAAATACAAATCTTACAAATGCAAACCACTTACATAACAATAAATACTTATTTATTTGAATTACCTCCTTCTTTACTCTTTGAGTTGCATTTAACATTTTAAAAAGTTATTATTAATTTCATTTGAGTAATAGTTAGTTAGTTTTTCCCTGTGAGGGGATACATATTAGAATACAATTCCTCTTCGCAGCTGAGTAGTGTCCCGTAAAAGGTATCCCAGTGGTTTGGTGGTAGGAAATTCGTCCTCCGTCTGGCTCGCGACCACTATCATGTCAAAGACTAACCGCCAAATATCTTGTGATGTGTTCCAGTTCGATGGCATGTAAGCCAGGTTTTTCCCTTTCCCACCCATCTTTTCCCCAAAATGTGGTGGTTCCGATAGCGGACTATTTTACTACATTGTCCTCCCCTTCCATCTGTATCCACTAGGTAGGCAACGCATTTACTATATCTCTGGTGTTGTAGATGTTCATGAGCGAAGGTAACCACTTACCATCAGGTGGTCCTTCTGCTCGTTTGCCATCCGTTATCCATTAAAAAAAAGTTGTCTATTTTTACTAAAATACGAAATTTATTTCTACAAATAGAAACGTTACTATAAATACGAAAAAGGAGTGAAATTTCATTGATTTGCTTTCACAAGTCACAGGAGACCTGTCGTGGTGCAGAGGCACAAGCGTCCTACTGTAAACACGACAGGTTGTAGGTTAAATACTCACTCCAGGAAATGAAAATATTAAATAATATTTAGTGTTTTCATTTCCTCTCTCTGGTAACAAGGCAAAAGCACGGCGTTGAGTCCCCCCACTCAGCACGCAATGTCTAAATTCGGCGGAAAATGGGGAACGGAAATTTTAAAAGAGAACGGAATGTCTTAACACTCGGTTCTCTCTGCTTACCCTGCTACGAGCGGGATACAGGGTGAAGCGAAAAAAAATGCACATGATACATCGATAATTGAATCGATAATCTCACGATTTGCTGATGTTGTCTATCCGCGGTGTTAGGGCCATATCGCCAATAGTGTGTTTTTTAATGAGAATTATTATAACATTTATAAAATAAATACGAACGACGACGAATCTGAAATTTAAATCTCATGACGATATTTTCCATTTGATCAGCTATGTAGACGACTATTAAAATATTCTAATATAAAAGGCCTTAATAACATATGTGAAAATATTTTTCCATTTGGGAATAAAATGCATTAATTTTGGCAATATTGTTGTTACAGCTATGAATTTAAACATCTAAAAATTCGATGTTTATATTACTTGATAAAAGTTAGCCAGCCCCTATATTAGCAGTATAGTGGAAAACAATAGCGACAACGCCATAATCATCAGTCTTATCACAATGATAAATATTATAAGTAGAAATATATATGTTATAAATTTACACTAATCACTGCAATGTGTACTTTATTATCAGGCATATTAAAATAGTAGATGGTTTCCATAATTTTTACTTTGATAGAAACGTACAAGAATTTTTTTTCAATAATTCTATGAGTTCATAAATATAAATGACACCTAAATAAAATAAGATATATACTACTTTGCGTCTGTTAATTGAAAGATTTGATAATGTGAACAAACAACGTAAAGTTATTTGATCATCGTTAATTTTTTATCGTTAAATTATGAATATGTATAGGTGAGCTTATAGTGTTTATTGTTTGAATATTGTTTTTTGTGCTTAATTTCTCCCTTTAACTTGCTTTTTTGTCTTACTTTGAATATAATTGTATATAATTGCTTTCTTATTAGGTTTATCCTAATTTCTGAAATTCTAATTTCTGAATAAGATTTTTCGTTTTGTAATTTTATTAAGTTCTTATATAAATAATCTTTCAATGTATCTTATATATAATATATAGTTAATATCTGTAATTATGGCCTAGAAAGATTCAACTTCATTGGTTTTATAACTTTTCCAGCTCTAAACCTAAAAAAAGGGAAATAATTAACTTTTTCTTAACTTTGTCATTCTCGCATTAAGATATTTTTTTCTTATATGAACCTAATTGAGATACCACTTAGTTTTCATTAACGTCATCTACTTTATTTCTATTCTCCATACTACTTCGCAAAGTGCACAAATGTAGTGTACAGATTTCTTAATATAATGTGTAGTAAGTTGTACATTGTTATTTGCAAAGAACACGACTGTAACACATAGAGACTACCAGTAACTCCATATTGTGAACATATTTTACTTTATAGTAACTGAATAGAAATCATAAACGTAAATGTGCTGTATTTTTATACCTTAGTTCCTCCTTCCACGGGCCAATTACAAAAGCTATAACGCAGAAACTTGGATTTGTAATTTACGACGCCGTATTGTTCCCTGGTAGCTGTTTGATTGGCGATATGTGTCAACCAGCGGAAATCCATCGATAGGCTCCACGTCAGAAATAGTGGGTTTGATACCCAGAGTAAATTGCACGGCTATTAATGGCGTCCGGTCTGCGGCCATTATTTCTATTTTAAGTATCCTTGAATCAATTTTTTCTCAGCTGTAAATACTATTATGTGGAATAACTACCTCTTCTGAAATACTAACTAGTTCTAGTTATTTGTTGCTCGCCATTTACGTGTGAATTTCAGAATATAAGTAAGGCACTCTATTCTAGACGTTTGCCCATTCTAAAGATATTGCATAAGGACCGGATGTACTTAATGGGATATTTTACATTATGGCCGGTGCAATAAAAATAACATAAATATAAACATCAAATGGGCATTAGATTAACAACTGCAGCGTATACATTTGAAATAACATGCAAAATAATCATAATAATTTAATTCAGCATCATCACACATTGCACGACGCACATAAAAATTTTAGATAAAGAGAATAAAGAAAAAAAGTTGCTGAAACTGCTTCATATTCCAATTATACGAAAATATTACAAGAGGTGGACAGGTAAGCGGGCGGCGCCCACCCCAAACTTTATCTACCTGGATTGATTTGCTATAAATATAATACATTCATTAACGAGATCGGGTTTTCAATATATGTTTTTTCATTTAGCAAAACTAACTGACTATAAAAGAGATTATTGTGAGTTTGATCCCCACATGGGTGACTTATATTTATTGTCTCGCAATAGTAAGACAAAGTGCAGCGTTGAGTTCCAAGTTTTTCACTCAACTCACAGTGTCTCGAATTCGGGGGTAAAGCGCAGAACGGATATAAGCTTTCTGCTTAACGGATGCGGAAATAGGATCATTTGAGGAAACATTACAATTTATTATTTTTTACATTAAATATTATTACAATATTCTAGTTAAAGAACTCAAAAATTAATAAAATTAAAATAACATTTTAAATAATTGGAATAACGTAAGAACACTCGGAAAAAGAAAAAAGTTTCATGAACCTTATGATTTGTGTCTCAGCGTCACATTTCAGCTGACAAAATAAGATGATGACGGATGAAATTTATTTAGCGCTTATTTAGAGCCTTAAATGTTATATTAAGTAAGTTGTGAAAAATACATTTAGACTCTATATTTAGAAAAAAAACCTAAATCACTTTCCGAACAGTCAATAAAGTAGCAGTGGCGAGGCGTCCATACAATTCGACTCCCACCGGCTTGCCTGACTTTTCAAAGTACAAGTACGAGACCCTAAAAAAAAGGTTGCCAGGAAAAAGTGGAGCTTGAAAAAGTAATTGAATTTGCAAAAAAACAAACTCAAGAAAGGTGGAGAGCTAAAAAATTGAGCTCTTAGACATCTTAGAGAAAAAAAAGGTCGTCTTGATATTTCCATAGTGAAATTACTAAATACCTTCGCATCCCATACCGGCTTCCCTAAATATATGTACTGGATTCCCAAAATATGCATCGGTTTCTCTAATTTTACCGACTTGCCTAGCTACCACCTTTCGCCACTCGCCACATGATGCTGTCATATATTATAAATTAATTTGGAATATAACATTCCAAATTAATTTATAACTTTAAAAAAACTGTAAATACATAAATATGTAAATTCATACCTTAGAATCGTTAATTTCGTGAATGGATGTTTCGTGGAATTTATATTAAAATTTCAGTACTTTCAGTTCAGGTTTCATATAAACAATGATAGTTCTGTTTAATGGATGCCCGGAATTGTATATTTTCAATATTTGTATTAAAATAATATCAAATTAAACTATTTCATAATTTTCACTGGTATATAAGCAAAATTATGTATGTAATTAAAATATTTGTATTTATTCAATTACTCATGAAATTTATACCACATTACTAATTTTGTGATAACATTTTGTTTTTACTATATTCACAGTGTAGGTCATAGTTTCATAGTTTTCTATGATGCTTTTATTAGCTTCGTTTGTCTATATATCCATTTTTTTCTCAAGAGGATTTAAAAAATAATAATAATTTAAAGAATGAATTACTAGCTAAAAAAGATAATTTGACGCACAAAAGGAGGCTATGGCTGTGGTTTAGTCTACAAAGCATTTTCTAGAAGATATCATTATTATAATATTTTTATGATATTTAGATAAAGTTTATTTAACTAGATTATGAGTTATAATAAATTGTTATGAACATATTGCTGTGTATCTAAACGGCCTATCTATCTATGATAAAACAGCTAAAACGTGTGTCTGTACATTAAATGACATGAAGAAATATGACAAACAGAATCTAATAAAATATGAATATATGATTTTTAAAAATCTTTCTCTGTTTGTTTGTCTCTTTGTCTGCCAGTTTATATGTTTGTACCTACTCGCACAGCATGTAACTACTTGATAGGTTTAAAAATGTTTTTTTTTGTTGTATATCTATAAACCCTGGCCGGAACATGGGATATATTTGATTTTGAAAAATGACACACCCTATGTAACACCATAATAGGTCAGTTAAATTATAAAAAATAAGGAAAAACCGCCTTAACAAAAGTTCAGCGTCTTAGATATTTTTCAATCACCTTATTAAATTTAGAGATATAGGAATATGTGATAAAAAAAATCTACAACAGTTCTGCTAATTCGCTTAGAGTGATGGGATTTTTTAGTTTGGCATGCAATAACTGAAAATTTGAATATTCTAATGAAGAGAAGTAATAAATCAGTTAGACCATAAGACATGGTCAGTGGCGCAGAGGTAGTAGTTGTTCAATACGGTGGCCAATTGCCGAATGAGAAATTAAAATCGATGGCGATGCATCATGATGCAGTAAATCAGCCTATTAAATGTGAATGCTTTGCTCGTGGGTCGAGTCCCACTTGGAGAAATGATTATTATAATTATTATCATAGATAAAGCACGATCTTTGGTTCCACCACCACCACGTAACACGCAATGTCTTCAAGTTGGAAAGCGGAGAATGTAGTGTCTTGACACTAGGATTTTTTTGCTTACCTGCAGTGCTTATCATCTGACAACATCATCAACACATCCGATGTGGAAAAGCACTGTTGTTCAACGTAGTTGTGTTATTTTCTTATACCATTCAACAACCCCAGGTGGATTATCTCCAGGTAGCAAAGGCAATTTGACTTTGGGTCCTAGTGTCAATGTCAACAGGTGGAAAAAGAAACTAGTATGCAAGGGTCATGTCGGCCGCCCGAACGATATTGTGGATATCAGCTAGTATAACCATAAATTGAAGTATGTGAACCCTGTTGAGGTGTGCGTACCTAGACAGTGTTTACATTAACCCAAGCCAGCTATGGCATGATGACATCATTTGGTTATGAGTCATAACGCAATGACATGTTTGAAACTTAGATATGCTTACTATGTCTAATTTTATAATATATGTAAGTACATATATAATTGGTTTTTCCTAATTTAACAAGGATTGTTTCATATGTATAATTACTACAAAATGAATGAAAAATATTTTTGACTTTTTTCTTATTTTCAGTGACTTGTATATCGAATCACAGCAAATAAGCATTTTCGTCCTTTATTGTAAAGGATCTTTTTTATACTCAATTAAATTCTTATCTACAAAAATTTTGTATGGCAATGAATTCAGCTTTGTCATTTAGTTTGACAGGTTATTTAGTTTATTTGTTTTCCACCCAAATCCATTAAGATCTTTTTATAAAAATAATTTTATATTATTGTGGCACATACATGTGGCAGATTTAAAAAGAAAAAATATCAGTGTGAAATAATTGTAAGCTCTTTACGTAAAACAGAACTAGCTTACTTCGAAAAATAATATTTATGGCATTCTTTTATAACCAATTTTTATATCGTAAAATTCTTAAAGTAAAATTCTTTAAGACAGAATTATCAATATACTTCTGTCTTTAAAGAACTGCTGAAGTAAAAAAAATATAAAGAGATTAAATCAGCACATTAAGACTTCAATTTTCAAAATTTGAATGATTTTCAAAGCTTCAAACTAATGTAATAGATCATCACAAATCCACGATTTTAATTTTAGAAGTAACCATTTTCTAAATTTATTCTTTATGAGTATTTAACATAGAATACTTATGTGTAAAAAAATGATATAATAATATATCTATTGAAATAAGCGATGTTTCCAGGTGGTGTACCTACTTGTTAACATGTGTAGCAACAAAAGTTCTTTCCTTTGTTCTTCTGCGGTCCTAAGTGGCAATTTTGATAGGTAAACTTAAATATGTTGTTTTCTATAAAAAATATACGATTCTTCTTAAAAATGTTTGTGTAAGGAGGTCAAGCTGAATATATTCACTTGAAAACAAAAAACAAATCCTTATACGCCGCTATAATAGTTCAGACGGGAAGTCATACTGAACACGCGATGTTTGTGGGTTCCATTTTCATTGAGGGCTAATCGCTTATTTATTTAATTTTTATGATTTCATACAAAGCAGTATATGCTGTGAGTACTTTCGCTCAAGACACGTTGACTTAACAAAATGGGAAGTAGGTAAAGATAAGAAATACCTATGTGTTTGAAGGAGAGGTAAAAAAGAAAGTATATTTAAAAATACTGATTACATTTTTTATAATATATAATTTTATAAAATTAATAATAATATTATAGACTTGATTCCCACTCCAGGAAATGTAAGTTTAGTATTTTCATTTCCCGGGTTTGGTAATAAGGTAAATCGCAACGTTGAGTTCCACCACTCAGCACGCAATGCCTCAAATCGGCGGAAAATGGGGAACGGAATTGTTGAAAGAGAATGAAGTGTCTTAACACTACCCTGCTATATGCGGGATACAGCGTGAAGTTTTAATATATATACGAGTATATATATTAGATTTGGTTAAGTATGTCATAATTTCATGACCAAGTAACCTATATCATTTTGTAATTTATGCTAAATATAATTCGAAACTCAAAGAAAAAGGTTGCATGTAGTAAAATTTGTATCGAACCTTCGAGGTATACTCCTATATAAACGCAATGTGAGAACAGTGAACTATTACAATAGTGTAATACTTATGCGACGCACTTAAAAGCTTATCTTATGTCTAATGCACCACAGTTTACACCTTAATCGATTCGAAATCGAAAATAATCGATTTCTTCTGTAGCGATAATTCCTTTACGATGGCTTTATCATCGCTCCCATTCCTTTGATATCAAATATGCGGAAAATATTTCACGTCAGTTACACTGTTGCTTTTAAGTTAAGATACATTTAAAGTTTAAAAAAGCAATTTACAAGACAACACAATTAAAAGTTTCTATAACACTCCTTACCTTACTTTCATCTGACCTATTGAAAAACAAGTTGCGTTGTTTCATATAGTCTACATACTAAATATTATGAAATAGTATATTATACAAAGCGTGTATGTACATTAAATGGTCAAAAATAATATAAAATTAATATAAATAAATAATATAAATCAATCATTATAAATATTCATTTTAAAATTTTACTCACCCATTTTCGAAACTCCTAGACGGATTTGAATGATTTTTTTTATTGTATAGCTTCAAGTCTGTACGGGATGTACTGTGTAATGGATTTTGAATACTGGCACTCCAAATGTAAAACCATAATAGCTTACTATAAGAAATATAAAAATCGATGCGTAGTTGCGGGCAACAACTAGTTTCATTTTTGTTTAAGTAAAAATATTATAATGAAAGTCATGAAAGTCGTAAGCTTCTTTTCCGTTTTCATGTAAATAAAAATATTGATATTGTATATACATGTTCACAAAATCTTTATCTATTCCATAGTATATAGTACCAATTTTATACTCTGTGATGTCGGCGTGTAACAATGGAGTTGTATAATCCTTAAAAACCTATCAACGTCCAAAGTCCAAAAAATGTGTGTTTGAATATGTTGATGCTTTTATTGTGACATCTGGTTGAGTTATAGCGGACCAATAGCGCTTATCTTTATATAAGAGCATTTCTCTTCTTGATTTTAGCGTACACTTTTATAGGTGAGCCCATCAGGGCGCAGTGGTATAGTGACTCGGTAATTAGGGGTTCAATATCCTCTCAAAGAAATGATTCTCGAGGTTTTAGTTTTGCCACTCAATCTGCTTAGGAGTGAAGAATGAAGAAAGAATGGAGGTGTAAAAATAAACATTTATGATTATATTTCAATCTTACAATCTTAATATTAAATAAGACGTGAGATTTTTGAGTAATTTCTGTCTATGTTATTTTTTTGATGTCACTCATCTTTTTTATCGTTTTAAGAAGTAAAGAGAAGCTGACGCGTGAGTATCTTGATCCTGCATTCATCACATTTGTGGGATCATAAGCGGGGAAACACCTAGTTTTACGCTGAGCGTTGAGTGTTAAGCCGGCGCTCGCCTGAAAACCACCGGTGTTTAACGTCCGAGTATCATGGCTAAAACATCAATGCGTTAAAATGTTTTAAAGTATGGACTTTTGAGGAATTTGAAGTTTCTTCATAATTTTTTTTTTGCCTGTGAGGGGACGGGGTTAGAATACAATTCCGCTCCGCCGCTGGGTAGCGTCCCGTAAGAGCCGGGTATCCCAGTACTTTGGTGGTAGGAGGTTCGTCCTTCGTCTGGCTCGCGACCACTATCATGTCAAGGACGAACCGCCCAAATATATTATGACGTGTTCCGGTTCGATGGCATGTAAGCCAGGTTTTTCCCCTTTCCCACCTATCCGTTCCCCAAAATAGGGTTGTTCCGATAGCGGATTACTACATTTTCCTCCCCTTCCATCTGTATCCTCAAGGTTGGCAACGCATCTACAACATCTCTGGTGTTGTAGATGTTCATGGGCGAATGGCATTAATTTGAAGTTTAAATAAACGAAATTCAAAGTAAAAAAGAAATTGAATCTGTTGATTCTATTCTGAAGTTGGGATGTGTGAAAATGGTTGTGGTATCAGTCGTCTCTAGCGAAAATGTAGTCACCCTACTTCCTTGAACATTTCTTGATAAAAATATTCATATGTTGTCATTTAAATTAATGAATGTTATTTTATAAACATTACCATAATCATTAATTAACATAATCATTAATACAATAAAATACTTTCTTTAATAGTTATATTCTTAGATGTGACTAGTAAATTAAACTTATATGAAGAGCGTGTTGAGTTTCAAAAATCCCTACATGTTATCTAATGCCTACTTAGAATATTGCTTTAAGAGGTTTATTGTTTAAGAACAATTACCTTTTGTACGTCTATCGGCAACTGTACCCAGGGCAACGTAATACGACGCCTATATTTTTCAAAGAACGTAAAGCATTGCGTAATTAATTGCCTACCGTACATGACGTTGCAAAATGGACATAATATTTTAATAATTTCCGTTTTGGTTATTAATATAACATCAGAGCTTTCGTATTTCATGGAAATGAAAAATCTTGCTCTTAGTCAATACCAATATACTTAATTAAAATAGACGTTGACTCTTTGCAATAATAACCTTTTTATGTAATACATTTATATGAAAATAAAATTATTCTGAAATAGCTGAACTCTACAAATGTCTTTTTAGCAAAAAACTAAGATCCTATTAAACTTCACTAATAAAAACTGAAAAAGTAAACAGTTCGATTGTAGTTTTATAGATGTGTAATTTCTTTTTATTAATATTACTTCTTAATAATACACTTATCCATCTCGGCTGTCTCTGGCCGGTGTCACACTCGAACATAGATTGCTTTGAACGTCACACGTTTGATTTCCATTTGTATTGAAAGTTCATTCTTTTTCAGCGGACAAATAACAGGAATGGTTTCGATATATTCGCTTTCACTATTGGTGGCAAAGGATAGTCCTTTGATTGTCATAGATTAACTTCTTTGATGTAGGTATATTATATTCTTACATAAAGTGTATTCAAAGTTTATTCAACATAAAGTTAAATTACACCACTTTATAGAATTAATTATAATCATAGTTTTTTTATCTTACAAAATAATTAAATGATAACAATTACTTTGGTTGTAGTGTACATACAACTCATGTTTTCACAGATTCTGTGCTATGTGGTTGTTCACTGTAATCCAAAAGCCGCGGAAATATTTTTTAAGTTAACTAGCTAATAGTTCTGTATGCAATATATTATATCGCTAAAAGCGGTGAAAATTTACGGTGGTTGCATCCCTCTAATTGACCAAAAACATTAACAATGCCCTAAGGGAAGTACTCGTAATCCTATTCCTATAAGATAAAGTTACCATTAATTTAAAGCGTATATAGATTACATGAAATACTAGATGAGTATACCCGTATATAGTTTGATATATATCGGTAACAGGTGCAATGGTTTTGATTGTGTAATTGCGCATGGATAAAAAGTAAACAATTTACCTAATACTACATTGAATCATAGTCGTAACCGAGTAACAAAACCAAAAATCTTGCATCGGGCAATTCTCGCGGTAAAGTTTCATAATTGTTATTTGTTATTAATTTCAAGCGATACGGTGGTAATGTTTTATAAATACGCATTGTTCGGCCCACAATGCCTGTACGACGGTGAATACGATATACTGTCTGACGCATTCTTAGCGAGAAATAGTTGGCATTTTTACTTCATTTATATAATTCATTATTTAAATCATTATGTATTTCAGTTGAAAGAAGAAAAAAACAAAATGTAAGGCTTAGCTAGAAAATTGATGGTAAAAGCTAACTATTAATTACCTTTATAATTAATTAAAAGATTTCAATCTGTTTAGAATCGTAATCAGTTCATACGTCTCTTGAAGGTGCCATTATTATGACCTTTTTTAAATTTGACTAGGTAGAGAGATAAGTTCGGATTACTAAGGCGAGTGTTTTCAAATAATTTCAAAATACAAAAATTAAATCATTGATAACTCAAGTTTTAGGAAAAAATAAAGTGTAATGAAAATTTAGGAAATGAAACATTTATTTAAGTTGTTACTTATATATACCATTAACATTTCAGTCCCCGTGATAAATAATTTTTATAGAACAGAGTGTTATAACACTAGATACTAGTTTCCCTCTGCTTACCCTGCCATGTGCGGGACACAGCGTGAATCTAAAAAGAAATAAATTTGTACAACATTATATATATATATATATATATATATATATATATATATATATATA